>OZ016501.1:12271961-12438277 GCA_963966595.1 Physocephala rufipes
TATTCGAAAAATGCGTCTAGAATACTTTCGCAGTCATCCTCGTTAAGTCTTAATTTAATTTTTTCAGCCTAAATTAAAATAAAATCATCATAATAATATAATATTATTTTTGGATGGTATAGAAGTAAAAAAAAATTAAAAATTTAGGGTTTTTGCTCAAAAATTGTATGAATAATTTAATAATATTTATTACGATAATTACCGTAGTAGATATTAAATTAATTCCATAAATCATAAGGGTAATTACCGTGGTAGAGTTTAAATAAATTTCATAAACCAATTAAATAATTATCAAAAGCAATTAGGTTTATGGACAACAACCTTAATTAAATTACACTGAAAAAACAGAATGTCAAATTTTTTAAATTGTTCCAATTATACAAAATATTGTTAAAAATTTGGGAGATAATGAACATTTGGAAAACGATTGAATTATACAAAAATCGGACTTTGTTTATATTTTATCCGTTCCGTTACTTTTCGATAATATCTAAGGGCGTATTATTTTCAGACCATTCAAACGATCCATGAAAGCGTTTTGCTTTTCTTAGGGGGCTTTCGTTCAGTCAGGGAGTCAGTATAAATCTTAAACATTATCAAAATTCTCTGAAAGAATATAAAAGTTAGCGACTGAGAAAAAGGAACAAACGTTTGGTAAATTTATGCAAAAACACTTATTTAATTTTAACGAAGATTCGAATATCGAAATACTAAATACAATATCATGAGAAATTATTTGTGGGAAATCCGCATCGTGTGGAGTGTACTACTTATTTATAACGTATATTAGTTATTCCCGCTAAAAAACAGTGATTAATACTCACAACTATCACACACCTTTATTCCATTCCATAAAATGCGAACCGAGGTTTTAGGCAGGATAACAAACTAAAATATTGTTTTAATTTTGTATTTCGTTCGGATGAAACAAGCAGATTTTTGTTCGTTTAGTATTGATTTATTTACACAAAAAAGTGTTTAAATAAAATAAATATTTTTCTGGTTTATGCTGACCGAAAGTTGTGATTAGCGCGCCATTGACCACAGTCAACTAACGTGGCTTGGCATAATTTAGTACACCCAATAGAACGATTGACAGTATTATGCGCGTGTTGGTTCATTTGCATGCATTGTGCGAGATGACAAAGGCTATAAATATTATTCTTCGTTATTTCAATATGTCAGAAATTTAATTCAAGTTTCTTCTCTCTTTTATTAAGTATGAAATTTCACCGAAATTTTAGTGGAAAATGTCAGTGGTTTTAGTGGTTTTAAGAAATTTCAGTTGTTTTATATGTATGCACACATACGTTAAATATGTCGATGAATATATATGCTTCGTGTTCACTTGAATTAGTTGTTATAGAAAGTGCGGAGTATCGGTGCAAACCTAAGTGTCAAATTGTAAAGATCACAATTAGAAGATGTTGATGATGCGACCAGTATAGAATATTGCATATATATTTTTTATCCTAAGGCTAACCGGATTTCAACTTGGTAAAACATGAACCAGTGCCGCGTCTTTTTTTTCAGCACAGTGTGCGTTTATTTGTGCCTATATCTGAATTTTCAAGATGCGTGACTTTTAGTTAAAAGATTTATATGCGAGCAATTTTTGTATATGTTCGAAGCTAGAATTATTACGAAATAGGAGATTTGTGGAGATCTTTTCCTTTAATGCCGGTCATCAATATTTTATCAATTCCTTTCCATTGAGAAAATATAACAGTTTTTATAAATGTAATATAGGATTACGGAACAACAAACAAAAACCAACCTTTTTTGTAAATAAATATTAGTAATAAAAAATTTATGTTCAACACATTTGGTGACCGGTGCAATTGTGAGGAAAAACCAATAAAAAACTTTTACTGAATGGAATTATTTGTTCGCTAAAACGCTACAATCGCTTCAGACCAAATTTAGTTTGCAAAACTTTTTCAAACACAAATAGAACATAATGTTTTTTCGCTTTTGTACATATTTTATATATTTATTTTTGAACGCAGTGAATATTTTCTTCTAAAATTTATTATTTTAGATTTAAGTTTCAAAAATGTATGAAAAACAATCGAAGTTATAAAGAGTAAAAGTAAATATGATGAGAAAAATGGGATCTTGAAATAAAAGCCAATGACGTTAAAGGATATCACGTACACAAGATGTTACATGTGACTTTTTACTGCATGTGTGTGTATATACGTGTGTGTATTTGTGTGCAAGTGCACAATTATACAGTATATGCGTGTATAATACACGTTTTTATGCATTTTATGGATCGCCGCTTAAAATCTTAAAGACTTCTTTGCATTATCCAGTCCAAGTATTTGTTTATTTTATCAAAAATTTTACGTGCTAAGACTGTAGGGTTTTTCTGTGTGCATTCAGTTCATTTTTTGTTCGTGTTCAGAATATAATCGGAATAGAAAAGTGGCAAACGCTTACAAAATTCAGCATTCAAACGGTAACCATTTGATAGGAACGATTGCTCAATAGAAAGTTAATAAAAGAAGCGTGAGTAAAAAGGAAACGAATAAGCTAGAAAATAAACACAGTAGAAATGAATCAACAGCAACATACGGGAACTCAACTAACCAAACATAAACCATCAGCTTTTCGACCAACAAACTATGAAACACATGAACTATGAAACAAATGACTAAGAAAATTACGTAGAGTCTCAAGAGATTCCGTCAAGAGTTGCCATCAAATGAAACTGTTGTTAAATTTAGTGAGAATCGAATTCGGTAATGGCAACGATCAGGTATGCAGTCAATCAGGTTTTAGTTAAACTTATATTAATAAAATGGTTTTCACTGTTAAAGTAAGCTTTGAAAGATTAACGAAAACAAAAACATCACTTGAATCCATATTGCTGAAGAAAACCTGCTTTATCATTGCTGTTATTGTAATAGTATTAACAGTACTAGTAGCAGTAGTAGTAGTAGTAGTAGTAGTAGTAGTAGTAGTAGTAGTAGTGGCAATTATCTACTCCGACTTTTATTGTTTTGCATGAGATGAAATATCTCGAAATCGATATTAGGTCGAAACTTTTAGTAGGAGGAATCCACTTTTCACAGTTTTCGAAAAAATACCTCAAAAACATTTAAAACTTTTAAATGAGAATGAATTAAGGGGCAGAATATATATGTTTACGAATATAGAATCAGGTCTTGATTTGATTTATTCCTGCATGTCAGAAGGAACTGAAATATGTCACACAATTTCGTACGAATATTCCTTCTCTGCTGCTCGGTCAAATTTTCTCAATTTTCAGAGTGAGTGAAGAAAAAATATATAAGGCATTATTCACCCCCAAGGCAAAAATGTCCTATTTAATGCGAACAATTTATGAGGCACTATTGTTCACCCCCAAGGCAAAAATTTCGTACTCAACGCGAGCGTGTTAAGCCTGCATATCACAATTACGGCGAAACCAATAAGAATATAGTAAATTGTTTGAATTTGTATTCACTGATTAGCTAGACTATGTATTGCTGAAAATGTGGTAAATCGAACGAATGACGTACTCATTTTTTTGGATCGAATTACAAAAAAAATTGAGGCTACATTTTTTCTTCGAATTTGTAGCCAAAGAAAAAAGGGGACAAATAAAATGAATGCGGTCTGGGCATTAGGCTTTTAGTAAATTACCAGCTTTTAATTAATTACTATAAGATTATGATTAATTTGATCACTTTACTTATTAAATTAATTTCTATTTTCGCAAGAATTAATTTTAAAAATGTGTAAAAAAGGGTTGATTGATTTTTCTCAAAAGAATGAGTACATTTTTTTAGATAAAGAAAGCGAAAAATTTCTTCCCTAAAACTAAAGGAATGGAGCGAATTTTAATAAGTCTGTTGATCGAAGTTTTCAAGAATTTCTATACCCTAAATTTCTACCTCATGCTTAGTAGATATCAGACAAAAATAGCTCAGTTTCCCAAGAAGTTAAAAGCAACAAAAAGCTCAGAATTTAGTGAAATGCTTAAATTGCAATAAAGTGTAAAAGATATGTAAAAGTTAGATATCTTTTACATTTTATACAAGACTGCCTCTAACTTCAAGGCCGACGGTTTCTTAAAGTCAAATGAAACCTGGTGGTATTTTATTAAGATATAAACGAGCAACGATCAAATCAATTGCAGTGTAAAAATGTTATATAAACTTCAATTCAAACTTTGATTTCTACTTTGATGGATACTTTACTCATTGGTAGCCGAGCAACAGCTTTGAAAGGAAAATGTCCATCAACAAAATAATGCAATGAGGCGATTGTTCGGTCATTTGGTAGAACGTTGCTTTGGAATTAAATTGCTCCAGAATGTGTCTGTTTGAGTTTGTTTGTTTGTTTACTCTAGGGCACATCTGACAACCGAACTCTGACTATGACTGAACACTTAGTGCTATTCTCACAAAAGGTCTGTCAACTGACTCTTAATTAATCCATTCAACCATTAGTTACGAAATCGCAATGTTGCATAAACTAGTTGTTAGTTTGCTGTTCAGTTCGTTTGGTTATTCGGTCGCTTGTTCGTTCCGTTATGTGCGTTTGTAAATCCAGATACGTACAAAACGAACGACCGATGGGCTTATTTGCGTGACACTGCGCTCGGAAGTTGGCATCGTTTGCGACTCACCGCAATGAAGAAGATAACGAAGGTGATCATAATAATGATGTTATTATGGGATGTAAATTCTTATGGCATAGGTGTTGATGCATAGGCGTATGCAAGGAAGGTATAATGCCCTTAGGCGGTCACAATTTCATAAGCTTCAAACGAATAGGTTGCAAATATCCGTTCATGGAAATGATCCTGCTGTTGCGACTGCTATTTTCCCCTGTACTGCTACCGGCCATGTTCTGCTTTTATTGGTTAGTTTGTTTTACCGACGCCACCAAAAAATCTGCTCTGCTACCAACGCCAATTAAATTTCTGCCATAGTCAGAGATCTAGAATTTTGGACCTGGTTTTTTCATTCTGTTGCGGAGGAAGCTTTCGTGGCCAAAAACAAAATTTCGGGAGATAATATTAAAATTGCATTTCGATATGTTCTCTTATCGTCATTTTAGCAATACTTCATCAATGCATCCACGGCACAACCGTTGCTTTAGCTGCATAAATATTTTATAATTTCGTACCACGTACGTCCCCTACCCGCGACAGCAACTGTTTCCTGATCTTCATGATCGTAATATAAAAGAAAAATTTGATACTCCATTAGGAAATTCACTTGAGGTAGGGCAACGTGTTATGAGGTATCAAAACGAGAAAAGTTCGACACAAAATCTATGACATTTTGGAATTAAAACGTATGGCAGTGTCACAATTGAAATTTGTCTTTTAATGTTAAATTAAAAATATCAGTGCTAGTTATTTCGAAACGATGCAAATCAAAAACCAAATATTGGAAAAACATCAATACTGGAAAATATTAATATTGAAACAGCAGTATTGGGAGAACATCAAAGACCGCAGCACTTCGGTGAACCTTAAAAGTGCATTAAATTAAAACGACTTCGTAAATGAACCACAAATTTTGAAGTTTTTATGTGTGAAACTTTGATAGTTATATCACCATAGTATAATGAATTATATCCCAACCCGCCGTGAGTTTTCCTCCTTCCAATATAAGGAACCGCAGCTTAGCCAATCCTCCCTCAATACGAGGGTCGCATCACTCCGCAACGAAAGCGAGCTGGTAGAAAATATTAGAGCTCTAATCCTGTAAAAGAAATAAATATTGTTTTGTATTGCAATGAAAAGAGGTTTTTGAATTTCATAGAAACGAAAAATTCAAAATGCATGGAGTAAATTTCGTTTTATCAAAAATTAAAGGAATCCATACCCGCCCATAAATCATACCATCACTCCTCTCGCTCATATTTTTTTTACTTTATTTACCATCACTCAATTCTTATCTCCCTTTTTCTTCACTTAAATGAACAAATGTTCAGGATGCTAAATTAGATTTTTTTGCAAACGCTTATGTGTATAAACGAAGTTACGAAACTAATTATGAGTATAAGCGAAGTGCCGATATATAATTACATACATGAGTACATATGTATGTATTAAATATAGAATGCTTACTCCCAATGAAATTTAGCGTTACACAAACGAGCAGAAACAAACAAAAGCAGGGCTCACCTTCGAATTATTCTTTGGTTGTTTTTACATCACCACCCCATTTCCCCTCCCCTTTAATTATCATAAGCATTTCAGTATTTCGCAATACGACACCCGTTCGATATGTTCCGGTATCGGTGTGATTTACTAATTGCTTATAGTAAAATTGCTTAAAAAGTAGATAATTTCGAATTCGAATTATTACTTTATGTAATTATACTAGGTCGGAATTTTGACATCTCTACCCAAAAAATGCATAGAAAACTTATCAACTGATATCTACCGTTTGCCTTTTCCATTATATTTCTATTTTTAAGTGTGTGTATGTGCATGCATGCGTGTGTGACTGTGAGCGCCCTTGCTGGTCCTTTTGTTCGCTATTTAACAACCCATAAATATTCCACTACGACAGACCTGAAAATGTTTTGTTTTGACTTGAACTGAATTTATGGCTTTTAAATGTTAGCCAACAACATGCATGGATAATTTTTAGTGATCCTTTCAAGTACAGTTAATTTGCGTTAAAATTTTAATGCCACAAAATAAACATAACACGAAAGCCTATGGTGCAAATTGGATTAAGCAAGTGGCGGAGGAAGGAGATGGAAGACGGAAGGAGATGGAAGACCGAAGGAGATGGAAGATTCTCTCAATATAAAGATATTGAGGAAGGTCAGGAAGATGAAAAGGTAACTTTGTGGTATTTTAATTAAGCTTTTATGGCTATGTCTTTTGAATCTGGGTATGTTTGTGGTATAACCTTTCTCAGAAATATTGATGCAGGTATTAATATTCACGAACAATGCGCACACGCCCATTTGTGCACACAAAGGACATTAACCGGTATAATTAAAATGCCACTGAGAGAATTATAATTAACTGATATGCAAAATATGTTTCCATATTATCCTTCTAAAAATGTTGTAAATATATATATTTTTGGCTACTCGATTGCATCACTTTTAAAATTTCCTCATCTAGTACAATTATTTTCGTAGATCCAAAGGATGCTGGAAAGATCTAATAACTAATCTATAAGCGATGGTTCCACCTAAATGAAAAATTGCTCGAGTGTAGAATGCTCTTTGCATTTTTTTAGTAGTGTCCCAAATGTTTCGTGTTTTCCTCGATGGCTGCCACAAAAAGGGCATAAATCCACCGAGGGCTATCACAATTGAAGTCAAAGTATGTGCAAGCGGCAGACTGCTCCAATAAGTAATGCAAAAAGGAAATTAGTTAAGTAGATTGTACGCAGTATATCGTCTCTGAGTGAAAAAAGTTAACATGAAAATTTTCCAGCGATAACATCACCAAAACATATTGCCTTCAACCTCCGAAAGTCTTTGCACCCACCCCTGGGTATCATTGCTTCAAATTTTTTAATATTGGGAATGTGAATAAATTCTCTTCTTTTGCTTAAGAGTCTCCTGGCATTTTTATGCGTACACCCCTATGGACGTTAAGCGTCTTCAAAGCCTCTAAAACTATATTCCTTCTTACTGCGAACGTGCTGAATTTTGAATCAATTAACCCTCCACTGCGATGTTGAAATCTGTTGATTGGATGAACTATTATTTTCCGAAAAAGTAGGCTGCAATTGAAGCTCTTCGATTCTCGTGACAACCTACGGAGTCAATGCTTCATCAGGTGTTCAAGTGATCTTTATCGTCATGTTGGGCTATCTGAAGAAGGTCAAAGGGCTGCTTGTTGAAGAACGGCTTCTTGAAATTTTGCACAAATTCAAGGAGAGATTTCAGAAATTGTGGAAATGGATTTTCTGTACTTTTCCTTTTTTCTCAAATACAATTTTTTTGGGAAACAAACGAGGATAACCTATTAGCACTGCAGTATTTAACTATTGCTAACAAAAGAAACCTTAAGATTTTCTTGGCATTTCGTTGTGCCACATTTTTCCACGGACAAGGATCAAAACTTAAAGAAATTCTTGTCTTTGAAGGCTGTCTTTTGTTTGCCGGTAAAGCATTTAAAAGCGTCATTTTGTATGGCACACAATCGAAAGGCACTGAATATTTTCAGGTGAAAAGTTGAGGCGTGTGCTTCTTTGTGTGTGCGTGCGTGTGTGTATGTGTATGTGTGTGCGTGTTTCTACGTGTTTGTGCGTGTGCCTCGTTGTGAATACTAATGTAAATATGCCGGAATCCATACTTGAAGTAAGTTGCAGCAGCAAGTGCAAGTGCTTCATTTATTCGCCTTGTTATGTTCTTATGTTTTTATATATGCAAGGTCAGCCGTTTATAACGAAATGACAGGAAGTAAATTATTGCTCTTATGGAGTACCAAAATTTGCATAAATTTGTGGAAGATAAAACACTTGCAATTTAATGAAAAAGTGAAAATCATTCTAGCGTAAAATTTTGTTACTCAAGCACAGCGCATTTACTTAGTTGCTTGAAAAGATTATTACGCAAAAGATTATTATGCTCTGGATTGTGCCAGGCTTTTTCTAACCTACAATAAGGATTATAATGCGTTGTTATTTCGGTTGGATTATGATTCTTTGGGTGAAATTCTTTGAAAGAGTGACGTTCATTGAAAGACAAATTCAGCATCACTCCGCAATCGGCGCATAATTTTCAACGATATTTTAATGTGAAGTGTCTTTCTAATGATATTGATTCTGCTTATTTATTCGACAAGATTCTATTCCAAATAAATATATACTGATCATCACACCCTAAACACGAGCTTCTTCGGAAATTCAATTATTGAATTTAATTATTACTGAACTAAATAAATTGAATTGTTATTAAATTGTTTATGAATTATGAAGCATTAGCTTACTTTAATCTTAATTAAATAATATTAAATAAATAAAATATTCTTCATTTGTTTAATTATTTGGGTTTCCCTTTACCACTTTTATGGTAAGTTCATGTTTTGTTTTATAGAGATCGCAGAAATTTGGAATGAATTTGAATTCAAATTCTGTGAAAAAACCAAACAAAAATTGACATAGAATAAAGGAACTTATAATGAAAAAGATTTTGATAACAGAAGAATTCGTCAGAAGACTTTTAAATGACTTTTCAAAAATAAATCAATTGAGTTTTTATAAAAGCCATAAAGCTGATTTCAGTTGGAATACTTTTTGGTATATTTAAAAAAGAAAAGGAAAGGAAAAAACTAAATAGTATCTTGCTTTACCTTCCTTTATGAAAAAATCGTATCGGGGTTTCTTTAAAATTCGAGTTTTTGTAGCATTAACGAGTGTTTTGTAGCATTAACGAATCTCATACAGAAAGTTCTTTTATATGTTCGGTCATGTATAAAGAAATTGTTTTTGTTGCTCTTCATGTGGCAATATTTTTTATATTGTCGTGGCTGTTATTTATGCAAATTGCTTACCAAATAACACATCACTTTTGTTTTATCGCATATGGGCGTAGGCGAAGCGCGTGAGAGCAGTATGTTCTCGGCTCTCAATGGTTATGGCCATTTTCACGTTCGGGCGATTGGAGTTCGTGTAACAAGCGCACTTCCGGTTTGAATAAATATTTAATTAACAATTAATTGTACGGCTACTCAAAGTATGCTGTAGGGGCGTTATGACTGTGTTAGACACAATTACATGCACACGCTCTGGCTTCGCGAAATGTTCTTAAATGCGCTTATTTGGAAACCAAGTCGTTGACCGCCCTTTTTGCGCCAAGAATCAGGCGTTGATGGGCCAACGTGAGGCGCTGTAATAATTAATAACATCGGCGCCTATTGTTCATGGTTCAGGTTTATGAACTTTTGAAATATATTGTGTGTTTTTATCATCGTTTTTAATTTAGTTTTCGTTGTTGTTAATATTTTTCAATTTATAAGCGCAGTTAAAATGATTTCGTGGGCTGCATGCGAAACTCTGTTTTTCGTTTTTCTTTACTTTTATGCCTTTGAGCCTTTGAGGAGTTCGAGCTTGAGTTCGAATACAGTTATGTTGAAAACAAACTCAATTTATTAAACATTTAATAAAGGAATGAACCCTCGAATAGGTCAAAAGCCCCAAAAGGCGTTGTTCGTGTTGGTGGGAATGAAATAATCTTGGTATTTTACCTGCCTAAATAAATCCGGTAGAATCAAGCGAAATCTGTTTGGGATTTATTTTCATAAAAAAAGAATCAGCAAAAATTGTACAAGTTTTAACGAGAAGACTCCCCTGCAGAGCATTTGGTGAGTTTTCTTTAACTTTTCCATAATGCTTTCTTCTTTCCTCCCTCCTCTCCACCGACATAAACTTTCTTCTCAACCAAACAAACTACTATTTCACCCTTTCGTGCTTTGGCAATAACTGAAAAAGTCAGATGTTCAAAATTTAAGCAGCCAACTGGGCAAAAACTCTTTGCACTACTGGAGCTCAGCTAAATCCTTGTGCTTCGGCTTGAGAGCCAAATTCTTTTAGTGACAATTTAAATACTTTCCAGCTTTCGAATTGGAGTTACTCTCTTTTTCTTCTTGTTCCTTTTTTACTTCTTCGCCTTCTTTTGGCAAGTTTCTGGATTTGGCAAATGTCAAAAATTGGAAGTCTTGTCGGGACGTAGTACTCCTTCTGTTTATTACAAACTTTTTCTCTTACAGGATAAAACAAAAGGCATTTGTAAATGACAGCGATTTCTATCATTTAAGAATACGTTGTAGGTGTAACTTTTGCCAACCTTTTTTATATCCTTTATAAACTGTAATACTTTTTGGTTCTGTCTCTTCGGATAAACATATGAAAACCAGTCGCAGTAAATACGACATACGCTTCGAACTTTTCGAATAAAAGAGCTTTAAGGACTTTATCATCGTCCACGTACTCCTTAGCGGGTGTCCTTCGAGTCAAGAATTATCTCCTGCCTTAGAGACGAAAAAAACTTTGAAAAATTTGCGCAAATCATTCTGCTTGAAATGTCAAAAGGAGGCAAAGTTGAAATTAAATTTGGTGAAAAGGAAAATATGTTTGAGTGCTAACTGCTGAAGATTTTAAAGTTAATGGAAGAAAACCAAAGGGTTTAAGAGGTATTGGGGAAACGTCACAGGAATTGAAATACGATGCCAACCGAAGGAATAAAAAGAAAAGTAATATGAAGGAATAAAAAAAATATTATTATACAAAAATTATTAAATTACGTAAAGGTTATCAACTCATTATTTCTATTTAAAGAAATCATGCAAATATTATTAATAACAATTTTTATATAAACAACTCAAAACAAATAAGCTTGATCGGACTTTTGCAATTATTTAATGAGATTTACTTTTATTTATTTATTAATAAAAAAATGAAAATTAAAATATGCCATATAGAAAATTATATCATTCTATCATATATTGAAGGTCAGCGTAGTTAAAAATTAATAACTTTTAAAGGACAAACTAAAAATTGAAATACAATTCCAAAAATACAGGTCCAAAAAAATTGACCCAATCCGGATATTTCCCAAATATCTTCCAAATGTTTCTTTATCATCATTTTATATTACCATCTACTCAATTTTTTAACACTTTCTCATAAATTAATCCATAAAAAACTGTAATAAACCCTTGTTTAATGTTCACAATTTTCCCTTTAATCACTCAGAGTGCCTTTTAAGTATTCTTAAAAGCACAACTCTTTGCAGGCTGTTGCCTTTCGTCACAGCAAGTAGCGAAACATTCACTGAAAATTTCTCATCTGGCGTGCGATGAAAATCGGCTTTAACATTATTGTTTTATAACGCTTTTTGCAATATGATTAATACTGTTCCTTACGCAATGTCATTTATCGTTTTGGGGTTCCGTCGTTTGTGATTTTTAAAAGTTATTGAGTATTGTATTTCGGGCATTCGCCATGCGCATTATTTTCGAAGTTTTTGAAAATCAATTAGAGAAATCAGAAGTATGTACAAAACAACGATTCTTTACACTTTTCCTACTCCATGTATCTATCCAACAGCCCGGAATTTTTTGGGATACTTCGCCAACACTGAGAAATTCGAGGGTTTCAATAAGCTTTCCTGACTGTCTGACGTTGATAGGAAAGTAAAAGATAAGAAAAATAATGAACAATTCTTTCCCTTTTTAAAACAATTCAAAATTCCATGGGAGAAATATTTGCCTTTTTAGGATTGCGGCAATAGATTTTGACAAATGTTATTGTAGAAAAATATTTCAATTTTGAAGATGTGTCTCTAGAACGTTTGCCGTTTTTAATGTTGCAAATTTAGAAGTGTATTTATAACTATGCTTTCGGTAAGGATATACCTCACCATGTCTTATATGCAATACCTTAAAACGAAAGAAATTTAATATCATTAGGGACAGAGGTAAAATACTAATTAATTAGTGATATAATAATTAATAGCGTAGTGAGCTCAAAGTTCGAACAATGTCTTAATGTTATAAAATTTAAACAGTTCTAGATGTGAATGATTGAAGAGTTTTTATTATTTTTGTGTTATTTTTAAAGAAAAACAGAAAAACTAATCCTATCCAGAAAATAATTCTTTTGAAGTACGCTGAAGTGAGGAGGTGTTGGGTGAAGTGGGCGTAATACAATCTACTGAAGTTGCCAGTTGTCATATTGTTTATCGAGAGATTAAAGATTTCTATTGTGAACACTTCAATAAGATTTAGTTTTTCATTAAATATTAAGCACTTGTTTATTTTGTTTTCAAACTCAGAAAAGGAATTGAGGCCACAAACACTTATTGAAAATGAAAATTAACTATTTGATATTTATTATTTAGTTTGTTAGATACTAATGTCTTTGGTCTCTTGCTGTTTTTCTGTTGATTCTTTGGATATCCGCATATTAACCACATATAAACATATAAGACCGTTTCGTGTATTCTCGGTGTCATCATGTAGCACATTCTTACATATACACATATTATTTTTATTTTTTAATATATTTTCAATATATTCGTATTTGCTTAATAAGTTAGTATTATCTCGGAAAAGCAACTACATTGGACTGAAGAATGAGCATTAATTGACCGAGTTAAGTTATCCATGCTCGGAAAATTACTTCTCACGAACTTACGCATAGCAGGTGCGTGGATTGTCGCGTTGATGCCTAACATATTTTCGAACTTAGTAAGTAGTGTGTGGTAGGATACCTTTTATAACCGTATAAACCAACCGTATGTACCAGTATAAACATGTAAAAACGCTACCTACCGTGATTCTAATAATCGACGGTGTAAGAATATAGTATAATAATATAATAATATAATCTAATATCAATCGACGGTGCACGTCTTTTTTAATTTCACATTTCGCTTTTCGTGATTTCTTTAGATCTACTAATTCAACTTCAACACAATTTTTCTCATAAAAGTTCACAAACAGGATTTATAATGCCTAACACCACCATTTCGGGAGTAATAGACTGAGAATTTGGGCTTTGAAATTCGATTTTGCATTTGCTTTACAACTTTATTTCACAAAAAAACTGCCCGACAGGCAGATCGACTCAGGTGATGACCTTTATAGCGCGTTACAAACGGAAATGAATATACCCATCCCATCGGAGGTGGGGTATAAAAATCAACAATCCAATGATTCTTTGAAAAATGTTTAAAAAAAACTAGTTATATACTTTTAGCGATTTCTGTTTTATATTGCCAATTGAAGAAGTTTTCTTCCAAATATAAAACAGTTCCGAAATTGTAACTTCTTAATTCGAAAATTGGCCTCTTAATGTACAATTTCCGATATTTAACTTTTGAATCGATACTTATTGTTTCTTACATAAAGTTTTCGTTATTCTCAAGTGAAGCAACAAATAAAAATAGTCGATGACAGCATCCAGCAACATATAAAAATAGCTGAAAAGTCAAAGTGGACGACAATTATCTGGGATCAACAAAATGTAATAAAGATAAATGTCGCAATATCGCACGAGTTTTTGATATCACTAATAAATTTTTTACAATCGAAGACAAGAAAAAAATCCATAATTTATCCATATTTCTTTGACTAGTCGTTTATTCGGCCCTTTTATATCGTCTTTTTATATATGCGCCTCGGTATCATCCATGTCGTTTAGTACGATAGAAGCGGCAGAATAAGGATGCTTGCAGTTTATTTATGCTATCTTAAATCCATTTAGTGTTGTTATTGTTGTTGCCTTTATAATAAAACCGGTCTTTCATAATAAGTTTGCAGTTTTTTCCTTTTACAAGCGTTGCGCACAGTTAGTACTATTAAATCTTATAATGCGATTTTGATGCAGCTTCCCGAAGATTTATTTTTCCCACCCTACACTCGCCATTTATGTTTTGTAATTTTTATAAGAAATCACTTACCGAGAATTAGTATTTTGAGATTTTTTGTTGATATTTGTGTAAAATGGTTTATTAGGATTCCAATTATATTAATTTATCAAAATTCACCTTTATTTCACGGGTATATAGAAGAATGTGTTCTATATTAATTTATGTATCGAAACAACATTTGTGCCAAATAAAATTTACAATCAAGAAGTCCACGAATTCTTGTAATTCGAAAGGGATTTGTCAGAGATTTTATCATATAATCTAGCTCTTCTATGATTCGATTTTGCTTAATACCCGTTAACGATTTGCAGGGTGCAGATGTAGAGTGTATAAATTTCAGTTAAACCGTTGCGAGCACTATTACTTGGCTTATTTTGATTAATTCAACAACAAAAACAAAGTAACTACTATTGACTATTCCACTTCATGGCACTGTTAAAACAATCGACCGATTAAAATGTAACATCTGGTACACAGATTACTGGAAAGACGCTCCACATTATGATCATAATATTGTTTTGTTAGGCAGCGATCAAAAACGTATTATTACAGTCTCCATCACTATAAAAACGATAAATTGGAGTCATAAAAGAAGATAAAGAAAAACCAAGAAGAAGAAGCAAAAGATTAAGCAGAAGATGCAAGATGATATAGAACACAAAGAGCGAGGTAAGTAAGAAAGATAAGTCGCGAGCACAACTTATTGCAACTTTTTATATGCTTCGCCAACAAATATGATTGCACGAGGCTTCTTGTTGTTGTGTAATGTTGGAGCTGACCCCACTTATTGTAAAGGTAAATTTATAATAAAAGAATAATAATAAATAATAATTTTTATGTTGACTTCATATGATTCGCCGAATGAGCGTGGTGTTAATTAATATACCATCAATTTTAAATATTCTTTAAGAAATATAATTCAAAAATATCAACCCAAGAATGAATAAATCAGAGGGAGTGTAAGCTATGAGAAAATAGTGGGAGTAATTTAATTTTCTGAGGCTTTTTGAATAGTTTTGAAATTGTAACTTTTACAATGCCACAGAACGAAAAGAAGACAGAACATCGCCAAAATCGGCAATATTTTTAATCCTCAAACAAAAATTTATCATATTTTTATCTCTTCTCTTGTTTAAACTTATCCAGAACCTTGCCATTTCTCCATCAGAAACTTCCCTAAACTTAAACACTTTTCGATAATTGCGATGCTGTTTTTATTTAATATTTAGTCTTAATTTTGCGGTTAATTAATATTCACCTAGCACAGCGCAGACAACCATTCAAGCCTATAATCTTTTATATAAAGTTTCAATCTTTTCCTTTGCTCTTTTGTGTATACCACAAACAAACACACCTAACCGCACCACAACAAATCGGTTTGAGTTTGATACAAGTATAACTCATTGTTTATCTGAGATACAAGTCAATTAAGGATTTTGCTGTAGGTGTTGGAATAGTCTTTTGTTGTCTTATCTAATTGGAGGAGAAGGCTTAGATTGATAAAACAGTATAAGTGTTTGAGCTGGGTCGTTAAAGGATATGGTGTTTGTAAAATCTAGATTTGTTAAATTTTTTGCAAAAATCTCAAAATTTATTAAAATGAAATAAATCCAAAAATTATGCCTATTTAATTGAGTCTCTTTGGTAATTAGAAAATCTGTTTATTTATAAATTTATTTTATTTTAGGCATTTTTGAATGAATTCAATATTAATTATAATCGGTAGTGATTGTTTGTAGATATGAAAAATTAATCGTTTATTAAAAGACAAAGCAACGCTGCGATTTTATAATATCACAATGTTACAAAAAAAATGGAATATCAAAATATAAATTATGTAAATTATTTATAATTAATTTAGGTAAATAGTGTAGAAGTTTAAGCCTTTTGTTTTTATCAATTATTGTACAATCAGTTCAATGGTATCCAGTTTAAACATTATATAATATCCTGTAAACCGAAATTCTGATTGTTTGTATTTTGTGTGCTGAACTTGTGCCAGAGAGATGAGTTAAATTTTCACATTACAAAATATTTTACTTATTGAAAAATATTGAAAACATTTGAATTAATTGCAATTTTGACTTAGGTGTGTTGAAGTTAAATTACTTTATGGGCCCTTTTTCCCGTCTGTGCATATTTCAATTACTTCGCTGGCAATTTAAAGAAACCTTTGTAACTTGAAAAATGACGACTCCTTAAACAAGCATGATCTTTTCGAAGTAAGATAAAACACGCTCTAGGAACGTATTGGATTTTATTATTTTGCTTTCCAATTGGATTTTATTATTTCTCTTTTCCGATTAGGGTAAAATAACAGAAGCTGCAATTGCACCTTCACCATCTGTTTCTCTCTCCCTCTCGTTTCTTTTTGTTGTGATAGTATTTTGATTTTACGGTGTATCGGTCCTGCACTGTATTACACTTTCCCTTTAAGGATAATAAATCCTCATTGCAATAATAAAAATAACCTGATTATAAGCAATTATTTTGTTTTCGAATAATTTAATAACATAAAATAGCTATCACCGAAATTCAATAAAACTGCCAATAATCTTTTTAGTACTGCATTAACGGCATTGCTAATGCACAGAAGATTTCTCCTTTAAATATTTCCTTCGTATGTTCGCCAGACCGACGCAAAATGCTAGGAAATTGTATATTGACAAAAAACAAGAAGTTATTGTAATTTGTTTGCAATAAATTTTATTAGAAAACTTTCTGTAAAACTTTTTCCTCTGATTTTATTTCATTTGTTCCTTCCAGTAAGAGTCAATTCTGTTCAGTTTTTTTGATAATGCGGCAGAATTTTCTGGTAGCGTTTTTCCTGCGTATGAGATTGTTATTAAATGCAACTAAAAATCATTCAGATTTTATGAGTTTCACGATTTTTGAATGATTTTTGAATGAATTTTCTTGATTTAGTGGGATTTTTTGAATTTAGCAAAATATGTTCGACGGTAAAAATTAGATTAATTGAAAATGTCGAACATGAGTTTATAGATCTAAATTACCTAAAAAGGATGATTATAATTATTAGGATCAAATTATAAACGACTACAAAACACAAACTAAAAATTGTAATTGCCAAATGTTTCATCAATGTTTAACTAATTAAATAATTATTGATTCACAAATTTTTTCTTATTAAATTCTTACCTACCGTATATACACATTCCCTACCATTGTTGTTTATTGCCGAGTCGGACGCCGGACGTAAGACTCGGCGTCCCAAAATTATTTTGTTAATTAGGATTGTGGTACGATCAAAACATAGAACAAGTCAGTTATTCATGTTTCACAACTTGGCAATTTAAGCAATGGCGACAACTCTAATGATAAGTACTTATAGTGAATCGAACATGTACAAAAATATCTATCCATTTAACCAACAAAGCAACCAACTAACAAATCATTTCTCTAAAACAACATTCAATTACAACAACACTTAATATATTGTGTTCATGAATTTCCGGGGGTGAGTATTCTAATTAACTTAACAAGTATGAATGCTATGTGACGGGAAAATACGGCATTATTTGCATAACAAATGAAATATTTAAGCCATTGTTAACTGACTACTGAACGTCGTGTTGTATACAAAATATTTCCCCGAAAATATTAGTGAAGAAGGTAGCGATTAAAGATAAGATGAGGAAGAAGCAGAGGAGTGAGAAAAATTGGTATTTTGTTGAGTTATATTTTAGTAAATTGTAGTCTTTAAATACTTCCATAATAGGTTGGTAGGTATTTTGTTTCTTTCTTATCGCAATTTAATCAATTATGAATCAAAAAAACGTGGAATATAATTAATAAAATTTATTACTTCTAACAATTGCCTTTGCCTGTTGCTTACAATTTCTTTTTTACTGTTAAGTGATTATCAGAAACAGAAGGAATAGTCTAAAGGGTATCAATTTTTCTTTCATCAATTACACAAAACGAAAAAGAAGAAATAACAATTACCGATAAGGAATAAATTGTATTCCCTCCGGTTCGTTGGTGAAGTCTTCAAAAGAAAAAGTTGCAGCCATTCAACGATGAACAATGACAAAGACAAACTTATTCTCACAACTTTCTCTGCCAGGACGATTCACATTTTTTAACATATCTCCCCTTCGCCACCCACTCATTCATACATAGAAAGAAACCAAACGTAGACACACACACACACAAATAACATTCGATTGAGCGTCTGGAAGTGACTGGTGGTTTCCCTGTTCTAACCTTTTATTTTGAATTCTTCAGCAACTTATAAAAGAATTCAACGACGTTATGAAAATAATTGCGAATGCAATTCACTTGGGTGAGAAATTGTAAGTCAGTGACATTGTGGGCGGATGTGGGTGGATGGTATATGTGTCTGTGTAAATCTATTGATATAAGTTTGCATTGCAGATAGCTGTTCATTTAGTAAACTTCTTAAATATGGGTTCAAGTTTTTAACTGCGTACGCAAACTTTAACTAAACTGAATTGAACCGAACCCCACCGATCTGTACCGTACCTATCTCACCAAAGCTAGCTAAAATAAATTGTAAGAAATAGAAGGGGGAGCAAGAAGAAAACTAGAGTGAGACAATGAAAAAGTTGTACACATCTATACTTGTACACTCTGACATATATGCACACCTATTCATTCAGTCACACATACACACACTCTGTAGGAAATGAATCAATAAAACTAGTAAAAGGAAGATTGATTTTCGATAGTACGAAGGTATAAATATTCGGATTATATTAGATATTTGACAATTATTTAGAAAACTATAAATTTATTCAAGTACTTCTCAGTTTTTACTTGTTTTCATTCCAACAAACTGTAAAAAATTAGTACCAAAGTACAAGACCTCCAGGAAACGTATTATTCATACGAGTTATGGGAGTTGGAGCTCTGCTGGGTCAAGCAGTGAGAGATTATACAGAGAAAGAAATCGCCGCTTCTCCAAAATTTTCATTTTTCTTGTGTAGGCTTTTAACTTGTCGGTCCGTCCTCGCGTCGTGGAAAATTTCTTTCCGCGTGGGTCTATATTCTCTTTACCGAAGCTGCGATTGTATTCGAAAACAAAAGTTTCAATGAATTTGTTACTGCAATTGAATTGAGTAAAGAAAACTTACGCCATTTCTTAAGGCAAAATACAAAAAAAAAAATCAGCAGAAGAGAAGGGGAAATTTGGTGGGAAGTCGACAAAAGGGGTTTTCTTCTACTTTTTCTTTTTCTTCACCTCGTTAAAGCAGAGTATTTAGTTTAATTGAGGCGTTGGCAGAATGGTTTTTGTGTGTTCTTGCTGGTGATGTTGCTGTTGGTTATGTCGGTGTTAGGTCCTGAATAAATTGCAGGATCTTAAGCAGCACAATCGAGTTACGCGGCAGTAATGAATTCGACTCATTTGTTAACGACCAAAGACCGGTCATAACAAATGGCAGTTTTAGTTTAAATGGAAGTTTTGGCAAAAAAACCAAGAAAATAATTTTGTATTCATACGAATTAGAGAGTGAAAAAAAATTAAAAGAAAAAATTATAAAATAAAAAGTTTTGATTTTTTTGAAAATATGTTTTGAATTGTACATGAGAAATTATTTTATATTTAAATCCAGAAAAGGGTTTCCATTCAATATTCCTCTTTATTTATGGTCGCATTTATAACTATATACATTAATGTCGTTATTTAGTATCTCCGAATGTCTCGTTCGTCTCGTTGCGACTGCCTTTCAAACCATTTAATCCTATGATTGGTGACGTTTTGCTGAATATAGTTATGTCCCCAAGTTCAAATTGCAGGGAGGTTAAGTGAAAGTGGCGTTGGTGTTGAAACATATTTTTATGAAATGTGTTCCAATTTCTACATACTTTCTGCTTAATCTGTTAATCTTAAATTTTGATATAAATCTTGACTTCAGAACTTCTTAAATTTTTTTTAAATACTTATTATTTTACTTTAATTGAAATTACTTCCTCCCAATTTTTATTGCATTTAAGATGGCGGGATCTCTATGCTGCCGCTTTGCTACCGCTTATTTTAATAAACTTAGTCAAAAATTGCAAAGTCATTAAAAGTGAAAACTATCACACCGTAATTTTCCCTCCCATACATTTGTCATACATACACATTGGCTTCTTAAAACAAAGGAGGTTTAATTTTTCACCCACACATACACGCAAGCACAGAGGCATCCACACGCACGCATCCACAAACTTGCACATATAAAAATATATTTACATAAAAACAACATTCACTCACCTAGTTAGTCACCTGGAGAGTTAAGGCTTCGGCAGCAAAAATTCACATCCTTCAAACTATGCCGGCAATGCTCACAGTATTATGCTCATCACCTGCAGGGTACTCAAGCCAATTTTGTTCAAAGCCAATTTTCAGCAAAGCCAGTACGAGGAGAACAATCTGGAATCCAGTAACTGATTCGCCATAAGACTAAGCGAACCAATACAGACTTTGATATTCTCATCATCCAACCCTCTGACAAATTATCGAACTAACCGTCGGAGTAGCCATCCTATCAAAACTGTCTTTATAAGTTGCCACTTGCTGTGTAACAGATAAAAAGCCGACGCATTAATGTGACAGTTTCTGGTTTGAGGAAGCAAACTCCAAAGGAACGATCCATGAAATATACTTTAGGGTGAATCTTAGTATAAATCAAATGAGGTCTTCAGCCTAACCGTTCGTCTCCTCCCATTAGGAAGAGGGAACTTTCACATGATTACCACAATGAAAGCAACAATGTGAAAGGGTCGTTCGTGTATCGTGTCTGTATGATTTAATTTGTAATGACTTTAACGGAGCAAAGATGAACACGAAGAAGAAGGAGAAGAAGTAGAAGATGATAATAAGACAAAACAGAAGAAGAAGGAGAAGGTGATATTGATGACGATACTAAGATCAGCAATCATCTAAGAAATCTTTAAGGAAGTCCCTCATTATCGTCCTCGATTCTCCCTCCCTTCAAGTAAGTTCGAGTGATGTCTTTGCTTTCTCTTGGATGTAGCGATGACAATTGATATAATAATGATGATACTAATGATGGTGATGATGATGGTGATAATGGTGATACTGTTATGATTATAATGCTTTGTAAGCAAAAGCAATTTGAGAGAATCATCGCTAAGAAAATTCTGACATTAATTTATTAGAAATTATTGAGAAGGACATTGACTTTTGTGAAATAAGAAAAGAGGATGAAAGATAAGACCATCCGGCATAAATCGGATGGACTGTGGACTGTGAATTATTTTTAGGAAATAATGAAGTGTAAATTGCTGACCTGTAGAAATTATGGAATGCAATACGAATTTTAGATCAAATCAACTTTCACTCTCCTCAATTTGATTCACATTTGTTTTGGGTTTTGGGGTGGTTATGGTGAAGCTGTTGATCATGATTATGGCTTAGTTCTTCGTAGGTTCAGATCTAATGAAATTTAAACAGAAAAATTAACGATGCAATAAAGCTTTGATTTTTTCCCGAAATTCTTAATCATTGAATTTATTAGAAGTGTTTAAGATTCTAAAAAACTAGATATTATATAATTTTGAATTTGCTTTCTAATTAATTTTATTTAATATTAAAAAATATAAAAAATATAGAAAATAGTGCTTTTGGAATCATTAGTGCTGCACCCCACATGGGTAGATCTTATAAAAAAAATTCAAGCCTTAATATTGCTTAAATGTATGCCTTCGCCGAGAAGGAGTAAGAGAATTTAAGAAAAAAGGTATAGGCCCGTAGTCGAGAAATAAAATCACACGAATATGATTTTTAACGAACTGAAAGTTTTCCCAATTAAAAAATTTAATCGATTTAAGCATCTGATATGGCTTTTGTTAACGCAACCTCCTTGAATTATCTAACTTTACTATTTCAGACCATGTGATTTCTTCTTTTTTGCGCCATAGAATTCTTATGATTTTTCTAAGAATAGTGACGATCATAAAACAAATTTTTCATTAACTACTGATTTCTTTTTTCTTACGATAAAAATTCTGTTTTTTTTCTGTGAAATATAAAAAAAAATAAGATGGATTTTACAAAGTATCTCCTTATGGTCAAAATTCTATATTCGCCGCATCTTTTTTATTGTAAATGAAAATCTAAATTAAAATTTTTATCAGAACACTTAAATCTTCTCTTCCAGATGTGAGTCGACATAAAAATTTTACATTCCAGGAATTTCAAGTTGCGAGTAAATTATGAATATTGAGCTCATACGAGGACGAAAATTGATGTAAACTTTAAGGGATAACAAATTTTATCACGTCTGCGAAATGTAAGATAATAAAAGAGATTTTATGTGACTCTTATTTCTCATTTCATTTTATGAGGTTTTAATCCATTTTCATGTAGTTATGTATTTTAAATTAAATGCCGAAATTTAATTTCATCACCGATGAGATATTTTTATTCGCATTAATCTCGAAATTTTACAGAAAGTTCAGTCTCCGATAAATTATCTTTAATTGTTCACATAAATTTTAATATGTACAAATATATATATATATATATATATATATATATATATATATATATATATATATATATATATATATATATATATATATATATATATATATATATATATATATATATATATATATATATATATATATATATATATATATATATATATATATATATATATATATATATATATATATATATATATATATATATATATATATATATATATATATATATATATATATATATATATATATATATATATATATATATATATATATATATATATATATATATATATATATATATATATATATATATATATATATATATATATATATATATATATATATATATATATATATATATATATATATATATATATATATATATATATATATATATATATATATATATATATATATATATATATATATATATATATATATATATATATATATATATATATATATATATATATATATATATATATATATATATATATATATATATATATATATATATATATATATATATATATATATATATATATATATATATATATATATATATATATATATATATATATATATATATATATATATATATATATATATATATATATATATATATGTGTGTGTGTTTAACACAAACATAAATAAAATGTTTGTTTTAATTGTTTAAAATAATTTGCATTTCTATTGAAATATTATATAAAAAACGTTTCAAGGGGTTTAAAGCCTATTTTATTCTTCTTTTTTAACATTCTTTTTTATCAGAACTGCAAAACCTTAAACATTTCAAATTGAGTATGAACAGGCTTAGATCATTTTTAAATGTCTATCTCAAGTATAATCACTTACAATTTATTTTAACGCTTTATGTGGTTTGAATTGAGTTCAAAATATTTTCTTACAATTTTATTACCTTTGACATTTATTTTCACTTTCTTCTGTTGCTCAAAGTTTTCTTCCTCTTCGCCTTCTTTCTCTCTTTATGTGACCACAAATAGTTAATTGTGAACTGTTGTAAGGTGGACCACATTAATTTCATTGCAGTAATTTGACCACTATCTTAAGATAAATTACATCGTATCGAGTAGTTTTACATTTGTGGAATATTTTGGTTAAATACCAAAATATCACTGATGTTTGATCTTTTAAGTCACACCAAGCTATATCTTAATATGTTTCCAGGATTTTAATAAGATTATTCCGGAAGAACCCATAATCGGATTTAAATTATAGAATTTGAATTTTATAGACTGGGTTAATTTTAATCTTTAAATATAAATCCTACTTAAGATCTTTTAGAGTCAGATATGTGTGAATTGTACACATTATACATAGGCAACAACAAGCGGGATTTACCATCTCAACAGGTATGACATCTTAACACTAGAAAGACCGCAGCGGTCATTTTGACCGTTTTCTGATTTCAAGTGTCTATATCTTTTGCTTGGCTTTCGCGATTTACTTTTCCTGTCGTGACTTTTATTTATTTCTTATTATAAATTAAAAAATGCAAACGCGATGTATTTATAATTTACTTTGTGGGGTATTTAACCTGAAATACCTAAAAAGACCATTACGGTCAATTTGACCGCTAGTATTTTTACATTTTATATTTAAGGAAGGGCATTGATGATTGAATCGCATTTTATTATTTGAAATAAGAATGACGCATCTCATTACCAGGAAGCTTATTTCATAAATACCTTTCTAAAAAACATGTTTTTTTTGGTTTTTCACAAGAATTCGATAATTGTTATCTTTCTAAGGAAAAAGGAGCTCCTTTACATATCTGAGTTGGAAGAGATTTTTATTGCTCTTATTATTAGGGTTTTATGGTACGGAATTTTCCATAACAAAAAAAACTTGCTTTTTGAACAGCAGTGAAATGCCTCCATTGTATATAATGAGCAACTGTATATAATTGAATCGTGGTTATGCATCTTTTCAACAGTAACATATTGGAGTACGAAGAGATTTTTATTGCTCTTATCATTAGAGTTTTATGGTACGGGATTTTCTGCTTTTTGAAGTAACGAAATGTATATAATGGAATCCTAGCGTGATTATGCATTATTTCAAACAAAGAGTTCAAAGCGTGAGGAGTGTATTGTCTAATAACCGAATTTTTGTGTAAAAAAAATATGAGTAAAAGAAAGATTCTATCGGATGACCAAATACGCGCTGAAAGTTCAAGACTGAAAGTTCAAGACTTCAATGTATTGAAAGCGATCAGTCAGAGGTAGATGAAGATTTCGCAGCTGATAGCGACGTGGAATATTTACCGCCTGTTGATAATTCTTCGTCTGAGGAATCGGAACCTGATGAAAATCTTGAATGTGTGGCGTCAACTTCATCCCAAAGTCAAATTCCATCTACTGGTTCGAAGAGAGGTCGCCATTCAATCCGTAGATGTCGTAATCAACCAAGAGCGGGTTCGGTGATTCAAATCGATATCGGAAATACCGTATTTGGAAGTGACGGTTCTAAATGGATATGTGCAAAAAATTATTCTTGCACTTCTACACAACAAAGAGGACGCAGAAACTGCAGAAATATTTTGAAGGAAATACCAGGGCCGACTGCATATGCTAAGAGAAATATTCAAAAAGACAAGGTTTTAACTGCTTGGCGTTTATTTGTGAATGACAAAATTCTCCGCCACATAAAACTTTGTACGGAAACAGAGGCAAGACGGCAAACGGAGGACAATAATTGGTGCACATCGTTGCATGAACTGGATGCTTTCATTTCTTTGTTGTATGCTCGTGGAGCATACAACTTGAGCCAATTAGACCTAGATATTTTATGGTCAAACGTTTGGGGTCCTCCAGTATTCAAAGAGACAATGAGCAAAAACAGGTTCAAAGAACTAATGAAATATCTGCGCTTTGACCTGCGCAATACTAGATCCCAACGTCTTCAAACCGACAAATTCGCCTTAGTCTCAACAATTTGGAATGACTTTATGGAAAATTGTTATCAATGCTACATCCCAGGCGAAAATTTGACTGGCGATGAACAGTTATTTCCTTCGAAAACTCGTTGCCCGTTTACCCAATATATCGCGAGTGAGCCGGATAAGTTTGGAATTAAATTTTGGTTGCTAGTGGATGTAGATGCAAAGTATTTATGTGCTGGTTTTCCATACTTGGGCAAAGACAATGAACGTATAAATACGTCTTTGCCGGAACATGTAATTTTGAAATTACTACAACCGTACCTGAAAAAAAGGCCGTAATATCACAACAGACAATTTTTTTACATCACTCGAACTGGCAAAAAAATTAAATAAAGAAAATACAAGTATTGTTGGAACAATTAGAAAAAGCAGACGAGAGATTCCTGCAGTTCTGAAAGATATGCGAATTCCACTATACGAATCATATATATTGAACAATGACGACAACTTTACTCTTACTGTATATCAAGGTAATACATAATCCTTATTTCGTTTGTTTTTGAACCGTTAAATTAATTCAATTAATTTTATGTTATTAGGCAAACGCAATAAAAACGTAATGGTTCTAAGTTCTCTACACTCAGTGGTGGAAATCGGAAACGATGCGAAACGACTTCCTGAAACCGTTTCTTTTTACAACTCCACCAAATATGGAGTAGATATTGTAGATCAAATGGCCCGGAAATATTCGGTTAGAGCTGGAAGTCGGAGGTGGCCTATGCATGTGTTTTATAATATCCTTGATTTCGCTGCAATAAATTCATGGATAGTATACAAAGCCACCACTGGGGAAAACATATCGCGGCAAAACTTTATTTTGAAGCTGGTGCTGGAATTAAGACAGGAGTATATGTCACACACACCAAACTCTACCGTAACGGAGATTTGTGGACAGGAAAATAATCCTAAAAATAAAAGACGTCAATGTCAAATTAATTTGAATTGTAAACAAAATAAAACATTTGAAATATGTAACACCTGTCAAAAGCCTGTATGCGGAAAATGCATAGGCCAGGTCACCAATATTTGTTTAAAATATCTAAATACTACATAAGAAAGTTAGATTAATAAAAACTTTGTAACAATCTTTCATTTAAATGTACATTTGTATGCTTTACACGCTAAAAAGAGAGAACGGTCAAAATGACCGCTATGGTCTTTATAGGTATGTCAAAAACTCGGTCTTTCTAGTGTTAACTGAGCAGACCAGACTGACCCGTCGACCAGACAACCCACCAAGAGTTTTGAAAATATGAATTGGCATGTTCTCACGTAAATCAAAATGTAAGAAAGCATTTTGCTGAAATATAGAATTTTCTATTGATAGAATAGAGGAAAAAATGTCGGTCTAATCGAAGTTTGTGAACCCACGCAGCCACGTTTGTGATATCACGCAGCGATAGCGACGCTACCATTCATGATTCCAATTTGCGACATAACAAACTGACCACAAACTGATCAACAAATCGATATGTTTTAATCAATGAAATCTGAGCTGGAGATTTAAACCGCAGGGTCAGAAATTCACCTATTGGAACAGAATTAATTAATATTTGATTGGAAACTGAGCGTGCTTTTATTATGTTTAATATAGTTTCTTTCAAATTCATTTTCCAAAATTTTTTTATACTTTTTTAAAATTTTTTCAAACTGAAAAATCGAGCTGAAATTTAAGATTATCTAAAATTTTACCCATTTTTATTAACAAAAATGATAGAGAATAAAGAGGTAGAGAAGATAAAATCAACTTAATTAGACACACGAATATACTGGGATAGGCTGGGATTAATCGAATGAGGGCTGTTTCTGAATTGAGATACAAATGCGCCCTTTTAAATATGTCATCCCTTCGTCAATGCTTTTCCCATACTTTCAATAAAATGCATGTTCAGCACATGAATAAAAATATTAAAAGAAAATTATGGAAAACTAAATCTTTTTCACAGAATCTTTTGATAAGAAAAGGGGTGCATGCACGTAAACGACAATCGTTGGTTTTGTATTGGCTTTTAGTTTAACGGAAAACTTCGTTCGCTTTTGTTACAGAAGAAAACATTGTTTGACTCGAAAACTACTAAAAAAAGGATCAAACAAATTTCTTTGACGACTTTTCCAGTTATAACTTCATTTGAATTCAAATTTTCGAATTTTGTTGTACTCATTTATAACAATTTTGCACATAACTACTCTAAGTAAATTCAGTTTGAATCTGTTTTGATATTTAAAAAGAATTCGCCATGTCTTTGAGCAAATAGGGGCAATCTTCTGTTATCGAACATTTTGTTTGGGGTAATATTTTTTTATTTCGACATTAAATTAAAGATTGCGTAGAAATCAAAATTAAAAAAAAATCGTGTTATGGATAAATATTTTGCTATAATTATTTTAATTTATATATGGAATTAAAAGAGTTTAAGCCGCCTCAAATAAAAAATACGGACGTACTCAAGGACGTCATATATTTGAGTTAGTTTTATGAAGTAAATCCTCATTGAATTTTTTTGTGTACGATACAATTTTCACATTTTTAATAAGCTTAGAAAGGTTTTGTTATTTTAATAATAACCGCCTTCTCGAGAGTGTACGTTTTAATAAATTGTACATATTCTCGTATTTTTAAAAAATTTTCGATTTTTAGATTTTAGATTTTTCGATGTTCTCCGCATTCCGATGTTCGTATCGATGTTCTATCGCATTTTAAGTATTTTAAAAAATTATTGATTTATACAATCTCTTTCGATCTTCTCCTTTCCTTTTTTCCATTCCTTTGCACATTCGTTTGTTCATGTATTATTTTTTGCATATGCGTACAAATTCCGACTTTATTCTGTTTTATATCAACCAATTTCCTTTTCAGTCGATTGTAAAAAAGAATTTTTTGCTACCATGAAGAAAAGGCGAAAACCAAAGAGGAAATAATTTTATTCAAAGGATAAAAAGCAGAGGTGGGTGTCTGCTTCCTGCTTGGTGTCACTAAAACGGAACAGAGACGGGGAGAATGAGGTAATCACAACGATAAAATGGCGACGACATTTTGACAACTTGTAGCAATACAATATCTTGAACGTTGTTTTTGACGGTTGAACGGATAAGAGAATGATGTGACGCATAAAGAAGAAGCAAACTGGTTAACAGAAACGGAAACGGAAATGATAACGGGATCTGCGATGATAAGCAGTACTTGACACATGTAGCAAATAAATAAAGATAATATTTAACAAAATTTAATTTTTTCCATTTATTATTTATGAGTGTCACGAAAATTTAACGGATGGGATGATCTCTGCTAAAACTAAATAAATTTTTCGACCGCCTGAAGCATGAAATATGTTAACCAAAGACCAGAATATGAACAAAAAAGTTTGAACAATTTTTATTGGTTTTAAAATTGGTTTAAATTGGTAGGAATTTCTTTTCAAGCCATCAAAGCCAAAAACATCTCTACTTATAATTCTTGATATTTAAAAATATTAAATTTGAAGAAAACCGCTCACATAATTTAATTTTAATTTCAAATCAAAATCATAATTCGCTGCCAACTGGATGGTTGGGAGGAACATATGGCGCTCATAAATCATTCAATTGACTTGGTGTAAATAATTGATTTATGATGCATGTACTTTCAAATTCAACCAGTCACATACGCGCTCACATACGCACGCACAGCACGTACGCATACATTGATCGTTTAATAATAATTAATGATTTCATGTCTATTACAGATGCCATCAAATTACGCTTAAATAACAATAACATCAACAACAACACCAATCATTACAACGAGAACAACAACAACAGCAATGACAAGAACAATTGGAATAGCATCATCCAAAATAACATTAATAATAATAAACGACGTCGGCGGCAATGAAAACAACAACTTAAGAAAATAGTCATGAGTTATAATTGCGTTGTATTGTTGACTTTGTGTTAGACAAAGATTACCACACAGGCACACAAACACGCACATATAGACATCTGCCATTACACGATTCCGGATCAATTACAATTTAGCTCGGTCTTTCCCTAAACGGTCCTAATTGCAGGTCTTTAAAAATTGCTACAAATTCTTATTTTTAATTTCTCGAAAGTTCGCTTTAAGAGCATGGACCGTTTTTTCATTATTTTATTCATGCTCAATATATTTTTCAGAAACGTTTTTGTGGGGGAAAAATTCTCCAAATCCCAAAAGAAAACTGTCGAAATACTAAACAATACAACCAATTGCTTGTGTTGAAACAAGAAGGAAAATGTAGACTAATGTTATTAAAAAAACTTGGGTCATGTACAAGGAATTTTGTAAAAGGGGATTGGAAAGCTACGAGCAATGTTTTACTAATAATTTCATGGGGTAATTTATTAATAATTTCATGAACGATTAGTAGGAATTACATGAATGATTCTTCATTTGATACCGAGAATACATTGCCCACCCTTTATGTATAATCAAATCCGATTTCAGCGCAATGCGATTCAAGACTAAAATAAGTCAAATTCGTACCACGGTCGAGCTTGTTAACCATCGTTAAGAAATATCTCTCATTAATTTCTATAAAAAAATCAATGTTGTTAAATTTAGATATCTCAGGACTTAAAATTGGTGCCGGTCCTCCTCTTTAACGTTTTTATATCAAAGGGGCACATTAGAGGAAAATAAGCTACATGGGTGCTTGATGAATCAGATTAATTAAAGTGGTTCATGGACCTTTCAACTATATAAGTCGGAAACAATTTTTCCTATTGAAGAGGCTTTGAGTGAGGCTCCAACAATTGTTTTTTTAAACTTATTTTTTTTATATCTAAATGAAAATTGTTGGTTTAAATGTTTATTTTCAAGCAGATCTCAGAACCTGGCAACGAAAAGGAGTCATCACTTACAAGAAATCTGCCGTTCCCTATGCTCATCCTCTGCTGTTTGTCTCTGCTGCTGTTTTTTTTTGTTTCTATAACTGTTGCTTTTATTTCTCCTGCTTGTACTGCATCTATTGCTGTTGCTGTCAAGTGTTTTAAGCGGCTTATATCAAAATGTAACTGTAAAGTTTACTGCTTGAACTTTGTGAAATGGCTTAAAGCAATTAGTAAAGATTAAGCGAAAACATTGCCGAGATTATGTCTTCATTTATTGCGTGTTAGTCTAAGAGGATAACAGCGGCAGTTGCGTGAATCCACAAACAACGTAAGGAATAGCATCTTGACTTGGCTTAATTTAAGAAGACAAAAAATAGAAAGCGAAATTCTCAAAACAAAAGAATAAATTATTTCTAAATTAAGAAAATGTCTTCTAACTCATGATGTGTTTAAATTTAGATTGCAATGAGAATGAATGAAAAAAATCTACCTCAGTCAAAACGATATTTCAAAAAAAAGGAAATTACAGAAAAAGCGGTATTTCGTGTCCTTCGAAAGAAGTGAAAATTAAATAAACAATACACGTAAACAAAAAATTGATCATGAGTCCTTAATTTTTCACTTTCTTTTTTTGCTTTTGTCTTTTTGCATCTGTGTTACCAAAAAAGCATGATAAAAAAATTTGAATAAAATTAAATGATTTAACACAATGCGTAACCTTGAAGGTACTCGATGCCATCCAAAATTATTTAATTGAAATTATATTGCTAAATGTTTAAAATTAAATACGGTTTTTATTCAATATATATTCAGGCCAAATATTTCTTTCATACATTTCGTAGAACACCCTGTATATTTTAATTTTCCTTCTCTTTCCTTTGCGAAAAAGCATTAAAATTATCTTTCATTAATACTGAAACGACGAAGGTGTGACTATTTCGAAAACGTGTCTATTAAATGTCAATAAGATTAAGGTTGTTATTATTGTTATAGCTGTTGTTGTTGTTGTTTGTGTCGTTGTTGTTATTGCCGTTATTTTAATCATTATTGCCCTCGTCGTTGGTGTTGTTGTTGTTGACGATGTTCGCGCCACAGCAAACGGCACGTCATAAATGTTACGAACGTCATGCAATCTCATACTTTTGTTTTTAATATATTGTTTTAGCGAATTTGTTGTTTAAAGCGATGTCTACACCCACAAAAGGAGTAGAGATTGAAAGGAATGCCATAATGTTGCGTGGGATATGCTCTTTAAACGCTCTTGAAATAAGTTCAGATTAAAAAACATTTATTCTCTTCATGAAATTATTAAGTCATCCAATGAATAAAAACAGGGTCGGTGTGGCAGCCAAAATGATAAAAGCAAATTTTATAAGCAAACCATTCTGTTGTTCGCTGATTATGTCATTGCGGCCACCAATTGTGTAACGTGATACGTATTAAATGTCATGACCGGCTCGCATTATGCTGACATTTTGACAGCTGTCACGCTTATTAACAATAATCAAGACACTTTAAGCTTATTAATACGATTTTAATGTGGATTTTATTAAATGCGTCTGTTCCTGCAACGAATCAATTAAAATATTGCCACATATCCATTCACACAGACACAAATACAACGCCCTAAAAACCCCTCAAACCCCCCAGAAACAACAAAATCCAGCCAAACGTATATTAATTATTTCTACATAAATGTGAAAAAGCGAAAAAACTTTTAAAAACAAAAAAGCAATAATGAGTGCATTCTGAATAAAGAACGGTTTCATACGAACTCCATAGAAAAGAAAGTAATTTGAGGTCATGACTGAATAAATGAAAAATTGTCGACGGGTTTTAAATAAAATATTCAATTATGAAGATTTAATTAAAAGAGTATAAAAATACGCATATGACAAATGAAAAGAGAAAGCTATAAAAAGTCGGAAACATATTAAAAAGTTTTAAGGAGAGAAATGTGGGTAAACAGTTGAAAAAAGAATGCGATATAAAGTGGCTGCTGGCTGAATTACAAAAGATAATCTTTGCCTTGCGCAGGATTCATGAAAAGTTTTTAATTTTTTTAATTATATATTTCAATATTGAGGATGTTCATTGAATAATTTCATACAAATGCCGGAGATATCAAATAGACCATACCAATAATTTGCAAGCAAACCAAAGAACAAAGAAGAAATTAATTTCAATAATAGCTAAGTAAAACAACAAACGTGTAAAATATGTTTTAAATATTTTTGTTTAAGAATTTATTTTGTTTGCAGTGAACCTTTTTGTTTAAGAAGCAGTGAACCTTCCTTCCTCCAGGGGCTTACGTGATGTGTGTGTAATGAAAACACCCAAGTTATTCGAGGATTGGCTATTTTATTGGCTATTTACGCAAAACGGAAATTTATAGTACCGAAAATAAATTGCCTTTCTTCCGCTTGACGCCTTTAGCCGAATTTAGCACTAGAAAAGGGTATGTTGTAATTATTGAACATATGTTTTCATCTTTGGAATGCCAGCAATGCACTCAATAATATTGCAACCAATATTATGTTGCCCTCGGAGATTCCAAAGAAATCTTTCAGTTAAGGAGCATGTTTGCTGATTTTTCTGCAAAATTAAAATAAACCCAATTCGATTTTATTCTAATTAAATGTAAACCCGTCTCAATATTAATCTTTTTTTAGTATTGTGCACTTTGATACTTCCACCACATTGTTCGAGACCAAGAAATTAATTCTGCTATCGATATTTTCAGATACTGCAGATTTCGCAGAACGAGTCCAATCCTCTTAAATCTATTTTGTGTATAAGAATATGAATCTACGCCCATTTCCTCAAGGAGCATATCACGGAATTATTTGTATTTACCCTTCATTGTTATTATTTTGAGCTTCTGACGAATTCGGTATTCAATACCTCCATGGTTTTATGTATCTATCTCTAGAGATAGGTGGTGTTGCTTGTTATGTTAGCGCGAAGTAAACAAAGGTAGGTCAACCCCGATGCCAATAGATTTTCTTCGGCACTTAGATTTAGTTCTTTCCAAATTTTAAATTTTTGATGATTGCTGATGGGAAAATCCATTGTTATTTAACTGCTATGGTGCGTGGTGGTGGCGGGTTTTGAACTTAATTGAATTATCGATAACGGCAACATTTTCAAACCAAGCATTGATGAGACATTCTTGAGTAAAACTTTTGGAGTATCGTTTCCTTTAGGTGTCTCTGGTGGCACTCTTTCGTCAAATTTATTTTCCTTCATCGACTCCTCACTCTCTCCATTCATCTCCTAATGTCAAATTGGACACGACTTATACACAATTTATACAGAAATACCTAGCAATCACGGGACGGGAATATAGTTGTTGTCGTTAGTGCCGAATAGTTAATAATTAGTTAATTAATTAATCTTAAGAATCTTGATGAGTATCGATATTTAGATGGACAGCAGATAGTTATCTTTTCCTCTACGACGATGGCTTGTTATAACATAAAATTAGGGTTCACAGAAGCAACGAATAGTTAAAAATTTTCCTTTATTATTAAGTTCTAAGTTCTCTTTTCATTTCTAGCTTAACTAGCAAAAGTTGTCAAAGTTGCAGCAAAAAATGCAGCGAATAAATACTGAAATTATTACAAATATTATTTTTCTGGGAAATATTAGCAAGAGTTCGAGGCTTATGACAAATTATTGTCGAATAAATACATTTATATTTTATTATTTGAATTTTGTTTCTTTGTTAGAAGTAAACGAACTATTGTAATCACAGAAAATTTCGGAATTAATGAATTAGGATTTCAAGTGGAGGCATATATGTTGACCATCCCTAAAAAAATGTAACTAGTTTTGTGGTGACGTGCGTATACATGTATTGTTATTAAAATGCTCTGTCTTCTGTCTTTTTTCTTTCATACTCCAATTTTCCAAAGTTCGCAATTGTAATGTTTTCTAGGAATATTTTACAAATTGTAAAAGGTCGTAAAAATATTGAAACCAGATAATAAAAACAAGTAAGAATTTTGTATGGCCGAGACAAGTGATAATAAAAAAGTGGGCGTTAAAAAATGATGAAATCCATAACCACACATTTGTTGGTTTTTTACAAATTCCTTTGCATACATATAAATTTCGTGACATTTTTACTTATTTCCCTGTAATCATCATTTCCGCAGGTAGGCGGACCGACATGACTAAATCGAAAGGGGATTTGATTCTTGAATTTCCTTAAAAAAAGAGGTAAAAAATATATACACATTCTTATTGTTCGAGTGTAGGGTATGAAAAGAAAATAATCTACTTAAATAATTTCAGAGTGCAATTGGAGAAATTTAAATCCATCTTTACCTCAGATTTTTTCACGATTCCTTTCGCAAAATCTCAATCGCCATTTATTATCGAATGCCAAGGAATAATCGATGAATACGTGACCAAACAATAAAAACAAAGCTCTCTCAAGCATTTCCTCAAATGGCCTCTGGCTACAATTACTGATGGCGGTATGATTGTATCATGTATTCGTGGATGTGTGTGGCAATCATGTATTGGGTTGGGTTGATATGGGTTTTGTATGTATTTGTGTGGGTGTGCGTGTCTGCATGTGTGTTTGTGTGTACGTATGTGTGTGTGTGCGTGCGCGCGTGTGTGTGCGCGTTACGCATAAGGTAGAAGTTTTAATCCCGGCAAACTCCTGAGGTTACGATGCGTTCAAGTTGATTTTTTTATACAGCTTCATCTCTCGAGGGTGAAAATGAAATAACTGTAGAAATAACAATAACAGCAATGATAGCGATATATGCGATATAACATTTTATGCTTCCTCTACTCTTAAATACTTCTTCTTTAAGACAACTTAAAATGAATTTCGATTGATGGGAGAAGAACGAAAAGCTGTTAATGGCAAGGTCATTAAAATTAATTAAAAGTAGTAAAAACCTTTTACACTCGAGAGAGATATGAATACACGCAATTGTAATAAATCAAAAATTAGATTACAGTCAATCAAAAAAATCTGATTTTTTTTGGCAAAACGAACATATTTTTAACGTTTATAGATGGCTCTTGAGCTCTTAAGCAGATGAGTGACGGATATATGAAGAATTTATTAGTATCGAGATTTATTACATCTCGGAATATCTTTTGCCTTTTTATTTCTTTCGTCTTAAGAATCTTTTGGTTATCCGAGCAAAGGGATAATAAAGTAATGAGAAACGACATTTGATTTTACATTACTCTCAAAATTCCTGATTCACGATCGGGTTAAAGAGTTATCATGAATGGATTTTTTAAAATTTTCGGTCGGTTTTGGTTTACATTTTTTTTTGTTTACATTTGGGTGTACGTGTGCATGTTTGTATATACGTGTTATTTGTATTGGTAATTTGTACGATAGTGCTGCATGACGTCTTTCCCCAGCTGGTTAAAAGGGGGCGCTAATGTATTGGTGTGGATTTGTATGCATGCGAGTGTATGTATGCGCATGAGTGCGGTGGTGCGAAGTACTCCTTCACACAACTTTGACTTAAATGTGAAACAAAACACGAAAATAAAGATTATTACTGTTTTGTCCCACCGATCCTGACCGATATATTGCATTAAGTTTAAAAAGTTATATCTCAGTGGGGGGATGAAATGGAAATTATAGTAATTTAAACAACAACAATACACGTAATTTATTTTATTTAGTTTCATTACTAAAATAATAAAATTCATTTGATCAGCTTCGGGTTTATAATTTGTATCGTATTTGATTGATATCAAAGTAAACTGCAAGAATAATTCAATAAAAAATGAAATTGAAAAATTCATTCATTTAATGCCTGTCATTTACATAAAACGAAATATTTTGAATAATTAAAAACGAACTGTGAAGTTAACAAAAATTTTTGTTGCCATAATGTTTTATGGACACAAACCATTTTTTTCACTCATTTCAACGGCTAATTTTTTGAGTAATTCTGGAGGATTGGAAAATTTTTGAGTGGTAAATATGAGATAAAATAATTAGTTAGAAATTAAAATGCGAAAATTAGAAAACAAAATTTGAAAAAACATGAAACGGGGTGGGCAGATGGTGGTTAGTTCCACCAATGTCTTTGCAGAAATTGATAGGAAATATTCTAAAAATGATTTAGTACGTACTGTGGGTGTGGGTCATACTGGGTGATTTTTTCGTAAAATTTTTTTTCACAAATCGATGGGGAATGTCGCAAAACGGATTTTGAATATAGTTAGCGATGGGTGTGGATCCTGCTTGCGATCATACAGGGTGACTTTTTCTTCAAAATTTTTTTTCACAAATCGATAGGGAATGTCACAAAACGGATTTTAAATATAGTGAGCGATGGGTGTGGATCCCGCTTGTGGTCAAACAGGGTGACTTTTTCTTCAAAATTTTTTTCAGAAATCGATACAGAAATCGATACAGTGAGCAATTGGTCTGGACCTCGCCAGCCGTCATACAGGGTGATTTTTTCGTCAAATTTTTTTCAAAAATAGATAGGTAGTGTCATTATCAGTAAGTCCGCCATTACTACTGAATCTTGCTTTTTTAGTGAATATAATGCATGTCTAACAAATGTATTTGTTCGAAAGATAAACGGAAATGATTTTTCGGGCATGATGGAGCAATAGCGTGGCTGAATTTTATGAAATTCTCTGCATTTCGAAGGCAGATTCCTTCTATAGTTTAGAGGATATTGTCGAAAAAATCTGGAAATTATCAAAAAATAATAACTTCTAAACTATGGAGGAACCACCAGCCGAAATCTTTGAGAAAATGTCCAAAAGAAATTACCAAGCGAGAAATCGGTCAGCCCGTCGACATTACCACCGAATCTTGCTTTTTTAGTGAATATAATGCATGTCTAACAAATTTATTTGTTCGAAAGATAAACGGGAATGCATTTTCGGGCATGATGGAGCAGTAGCGTGGCTGAATTTTATGAAATTCTCTGCATTTCGAAGGCAGATTCCTTCTATAGTTTAGAGGATATTGTCGAAAAAATCTGGAAATTATCAAAAAATAATAACTTCTAAACTATGGAGGAACCACCAGCCGAAATCTTTGAGAAAATGTCCAAAAGAAATTACCAAGCGAGAAATCGGTCAGCCCGTCGACATTACCACCGAATCTTGCTTTTTTAGTGAATATAATGCATGTCTAACAAATTTATTTGTTCGAAAGATAAACGGGAATGCATTTTCGGGCATGATGGAGCAGTAGCGTGGCTGAATTTTATGAAATTCTCTGCATTTCGAAGGCAGATTCCTTCTATAGTTTAGAGGATATTGTCGAAAAAATCTGGAAATTATCAAAAAATAATAACTTCTAAACTATGGAGGAACCACCAGCCGAAATCTTTGAGAAAATGTCCAAAAGAAATTACCAAGCGAGAAATCGGTCAGCCCGTCGACATTACCACCGAATCTTGCTTTTTCCAGGAAAATCGTGCAAGTCTAGCAAACGGATTCGCATACATAATACCAAAACGGTAGTGTTAACATTCTCTGAAATATACGGTCTAAAAGATACCGGATTGATATTTGGTAAAATCCATAGAATGGTAAGCAAGGAAAATACCTTGCGTTCAAAATATCGCCAAATTTAATTTGGTACTTTATGATTAAGTCCAATTGCTTGCATTTTAACTCAAAATGTTATTACCGCAGCTTTTTTTGCTAAACATTTTGAAAAATTATGGACAACAAACTATTAATAAAATTTTATTTTTATGAATTTATTTTAAAAATGTATAAATCTTAAGTTGCAGAATTATGTAATAAAAGGTAATTTAAATGTTGGTCCAAGTGTTCGCTTTAAAAACGGATGTTTTTTTATGAGAGAGAACTGATCCCCTTAGTGACTGAAAAATAGATTGAAAACATGAGAAGAACCAAAAAAGAAAATTCCGAAAGGAATTAGGAAGGAAAAGTATCTACTACGTAGTATTCACGCAAAACAAATGCCTACTATACTTATCAATATTCTATATAAAAAATACAACAGTTTTTGATAGCAATAATATAACGAGGTTGTCTAACTACAAGATTTCGCTTACTTTTTAAGTAAGACCGCACTTCCGCAAACACCTGGAGCATTTGGAAAAATTCACCCACTTAACAGTTGGGCTCAAAAAGGTTATGAATAACTACTTTCTATATAAAAAGCTGTACTGAAAAATAGATTGAAAACATGAGAAGAACCAAAAAAGAAAATTCCGAAAGGAATTAGGAAGGAAAAGTATCTACTACGTAGTATTCACGCAAAACAAATGCCTACTATACTTATCAATATTCTATATAAAAAATACAACAGTTTTTGATAGCAATAATATAACGAGGTTGTCTAACTACAAGATTTCGCTTACTTTTTAAGTAAGACCGCACTTCCGCAAACACCTGGAGCATTTGGAAAAATTCACCCACTTAACAGTTGGGCTCAAAAAGGTTATGAATAACTACTTTCTATATAAAAAGCTGTACTGAAAAATAGATTGAAAACATGAGAAGAACCAAAAAAGAAAATTCCGAAAGGAATTAGGAAGGAAAAGTATCTACTACGTAGTATTCACGCAAAACAAATGCCTACTATACTTATCAATATTCTATATAAAAAATACAACAGTTTTTGATAGCAATAATATAACGAGGTTGTCTAACTACAAGATTTCGCTTACTTTTTAAGTAAGACCGCACTTCCGCAAACACCTGGAGCATTTGGAAAAATTCACCCACTTAACAGTTGGGCTCAAAAAGGTTATGAATAACTACTTTCTATATAAAAAGCTGTACTATTACCTACTACCTTCTAACTAATATTAGACAGTGCTACATAGTTTTTTCTACCCAGTATTGCAATCTATCTGCTCAATTGGTCTCTCAATAAATTAATAACATGGTAATAATAACTACTGGAAATATATAATTCTAATTATTACAGTAATTAGAGTTAATATGTAATTCTATTTATTCTAACTATGAAATAATATTGTTCTACGATAATTGAAAATATTATCTACAAAAATAAAGAAACTAAAAATATTAAATAAAAAGTTTTGTTAAATTGCGAAAGGCGTTAACCATAAATAATTTAATTATATAGTTGGACAATTACTAAAATTGTATTTTGTTAAAACTTCTGTTCTGATATAAAGAAGTAGAGGCTATAAATACAGATATATCCCTAACGATTGCAAATTCATTAAAAATTCTCTTTTAAAAATTTTGCGCAGAGCAGACAAATGAAACCTTGAGGATTTGCCTTTGCGCGATATTTAATTTTGCATTGAATGCAAACGTTTCTTTTGCAGAATTTGCATTCTAAGTCGCTTTCGGAAGGAGACAGACAATACACACATTTCCCAGACACTATATCTGAGCTTTCCAAAAGCGTCTTTTTAATTAATAGCCTCTTCGAAATACTACATTCTAAATTTAAAAGTGGTTCATCTCCAACCAATTTCTCCGCAAATGTTATTACATAAACGCCACAATTATAAGAATCACTTTGCATATCATGGTCCTTTTGAATAAATTTCCACTGATCTTTATCAAAATTTAAGGAAGAGTAAAACTCAGTGCTAAAAAAATTAACAAATGTATCGAAAAAACTTACATGCTCAGTGTAAATTTTCAAAGAATCAATTATGCTAAATTCTTTGTGAGTAAAATTAGCAAACAAAAGAAAAAAATGGCTTGCAATTAATATTGGCATTACAAGTTTCGACCGAATTGGCATTAATGCTTTCAAAAGATTGTTATTAGAAAAATTTTTTTTTAAAAATATTTCTTGCGTTTGCTGAACTTTAAAATAGCTCACATTGTGCGAATTTATGAAAGCTATAAATAAATACGAATCAATAACACTATCATAAAGCCAATTATTACTATTTAATGAGCACAGCTCTTGATAACTTAAATAATAGTAGCTTTCCTTAGGCGTATAATAATTTTGTAATATGTTCTTAAAACTACATACGTATATATTAGCTCCATCTATGTCCCCGGTGTAATAATTGTCATTCCTAACTAGATTATTTGAAAAAAATTCTAATTTAATTAAAGGTTTTGTTTTCCCTTTTAAAGATAATTCACTTTTTTTGAAGTTTAGAGAAATTGAATTTTGACAAACGTTCTGAAGAGTTTTGGTGTTCTTGCTTTTCCAAAACTCTTCTTCGTCTGAACTTATTTCTATTATATCTCCATATTTTATAGGAATAAGATCTCTCTCAATTTCTTTAGATTGGGTTGCGGCTCTTTTGCGAGGTATAATATTGGATCCGTCTCCAAACTCAAAAATTAAAGCCTCTGAGTAATCAATATAACATCTAAGGTACCTCTGTAATTGCATTGGCCGCAGCCCAATGTCCATACGTCCTCCTAAATAAATTTTTTTTAACTGTGCAAAGAAAGACTCGATATCATTATTAGACGGATTTGGATCAATATCGAAGCTTACTAAATTATTTACCACATTGGAAATGAGAGGTGTAAATGGTAAATAATTTCTTAGTAGGCCTTCGACCAATTTTTTAGAATAAAATTTATTGTTGGGTTGGCCTTTTGATATACTACATTTAGCTATAATTTCATTATATATTTCCTTAAAGTCTGCGTAATATTTATTATTTTCTAATTTAGTTTTTTGGATTAAGTCTTCGCAAATAAAATTTTGATTTGGATATTCATAATCGAAAATATCTTCACAATTGGGATCTAATATATCAAGAAAATTTTGAAGGCAATTTTGATATAAGGAGGACTGGAATTTGCACAACAAAAGGGAAAATAATACCTTTATATACTCTTTAAATAAATTATATGAATCTACGTTTATTAATAATTTAAAGAAATTGTATAATCTTGAACGAATAGCGTTTGATTTATAAACCTTATTAATGTCCTTATATAAATTTTTTATTACGTGAACTCTACACAGTTTGAAAATAATAATATTTTGCGGTATTTTAGCTTTTGTTACCGTATGATGATGGATTAAATTAATATAAGTTATTAAATCTACGTTATTGAACGCTAGCATTGACGATTTTATAATCGCAAAACTTTTGTCAGTTGTCCATTCCCGAAAGAATGGCCAACAGTTATTTTTTTGTGCTTTAGATTTTAGTTCATATAACCAATAATAAAGCTCGCCAAATTTGTTGGAAACCGATATTCTACTACTGACAGGGAAGAGTCTGTTCAAAATTCGGTTTCTAACAAGTGCAACTGCTATTAAGACATTTTTATTCTTTTCTTTGTGTAAAATACCTGAAGTTAAATCTATTTTCAAACTGTGTGAGTTTATTTTAAAAGCGCTACGTATGGATAAATCAGACATGAGTATAACCTCATCTGTTATTAAATCTAGCTTAAAAATAATTTGCCTCTCTATGGATTTTTTCTTATCTTCCTTAACCAAGAGAAGCAAATTATTTTGTTTTCCTGAAGTTTCATTTTGCTTCAAAGCTTCAGATCTAATTTTCCTGACAGTGTCTTCGGAGGGAAGAACAAAATCATTGCAGAACAAATTTTCATTTAATTTTTTTAGTCTCCAATTTGAAGCAAATTGAAACTTCACCTCTTCTTTCAATTTCTGACGGGAACTTCTATTAATGTATGGCGCTAATTTTTGTGTGGAATGATATTTTTCCCCATTCATTTCCAAACGAATTAAACATTTTTCAAATTCTTTGGGAATTCTCAAAACCTTAATTATATAGTTTCTTTTACATGTGTGGTGTCTACATTGGAAACGCATTGTAAAAAACACACTTTTGCTGGACTTCCCATAATTACTATTTACAATTTTTAAAACGCAATTAAAATCAATATCAAAATCAGAGGTGTTCGTCGAAACTAAATCCTTGAAGAATTCTCCACTCGCACGATTATTAAATTTATAATTTTGGAAAAACCTTGTTAAGCAAGACCCGTCTATAAAAAAATCATTTTTGGCCACATTCAAAACTTGTTCTTTTTTAAATTCAAAAGAAATAAATGGGGACGATTTCGACTTTCCACTTAAAGTACTTTCCAGGCAATTATCATTTTCTGTAAGGCAATTTTTTTCTTCTAATTTATTTATAATATTATCCTCAATATTTGAAGTATCTGAGGATGTAGTACCCAAACAATTGCTTTCGACGATATTGTCTGGAGAGTATTTACTTTTATCTATAACCTTTTGATCATTGCAAGCTTCTATATTATGCTCTTTTGCAAAATAATTAGAAATTTCGCGAAAGTTAACATAAATGAAACATTTAATTGCTCGGTTTACGTTTACCTTTTTTTTTTTTATTACGGCAAAAAATTTATTTTTTAATGGACAATTTGATACCACAAGCTTATAGACATCAATTTGCTTTAATTCTGAAAATGAAATTGCATAATCGGGAAAATGAAGAGCGAAAAGTGTTGCGAACTTATTTACGGTATTCATTTCAAGTTTGCACTAAACAAAATATTCGTGTAGATATGGTATTGAAAAAACTCTAATCAAATAATTAAATTAATTAAGCTAAAAATCAATTAAACAAATAATTCCCTTTTAACTAAAGGCAATGACTTAATATTGTTATAATAAACCTCACTTGTTTTAAGATAGATTATATCAACGAAATATGAACAAAACGTAATTTTAATGAAATACAAATAATCTGGTATTTTAAAAACAAGAAGTTTTCTAAAACAGAACAGAAATATTTGACAATTACAAAATTAGTAACTCACAATTCGTTAATTTTGATATTTTATAACTTTTTTTATTTGATTAACTCCCACAAATGTTTTGAAGTCTTCGCAATTCGCACAAAACTGAGCGGCTTTAAAAATTTTTATTGAAACCATGAAAAATGTACATTATTATAATCTATGAAAGCATCTAGTCATCATAGCAATGGTTTCGTGCGTATTTACAATTTACCTTAAAATTGCGCTGCAAAGAAACTTCAAAAAAGTCACTGCATACTTGATTATTTTGCGGACCATTACCAAATTTAATTCAAAAATTTCAGATATATTAAAAAGAAACAATTAAAAATGATTTTTTTCAGTATCTCAAAAGCGTATATAGATTTTTCTTAATATATTTGAAATTTTTTATCTAAAAAAATTTTTTAGGCCTTTTAGGGAAAATTTTCTTGGCCATTTCGCGGCCAAAATGAAAAACTCGACGTGCGTTATAAAGACTGGATAAATACCCAGGGGTGTTTTTTGATTTTTTCTTTTTAATGGCCCCGTTCGGTTTTTACAGGGTCATATACCTTTTTTCAAAATTTTCGGTCAAAATGCAAATTTCAATATAAAAGGTCACAGAATTGAAGTGGGTAAGCGAATCGGGTACCAGACTATAGCGTTGTATTCCCTAGGATATCTGCTTATAACGTATGGTATCACTCTTGAACAATATTGGTCAATAGATATATCAATCAGAAAAAACTCAATCAATAACGGTCAACAAAAATTTTTGTTGGGTCCTTTAGGGAAAATTTTCTTGGCCATTTCGCGGCCAAAATGAAAAACTCGACGTGCGTTATAAAGACTGGATAAATACCCAGGGGTGTTTTTTGATTTTTTCTTTTTCATGGCCCCGTTCGGTTTTTACAGGGTCATATACCTTTTTTCAAAATTTTCGGTCAAAATGCAAATTTCAATATAAAAGGTCACAGAATTGAAGTGGGTAAGCGAATCGGGTACCAGACTATAGCGTTGTATTCCCTAGGATATCTGCTTATAACGTATGGTATCACTCTTGAACAATATTGGTCAATAGATATATCAATCAGAAAAAACTCAATCAATAACGGTCAACAAAAATTTTTGTTGGGTCCTTTAGGGAAAATTTTCTTGGCCATTTCGCGGCCAAAATGAAAAACTCGACGTGCGTTATAAAGACTGGATAAATACCCAGGGGTGTTTTTTGATTTTTTCTTTTTCATGGCCCCGTTCGGTTTTTACAGGGTCATATACCTTTTTTCAAAATTTTCGGTCAAAATGCAAATTTCAATATAAAAGGTCACAGAATTGAAGTGGGTAAGCGAATCGGGTACCAGACTATAGCGTTGTATTCCCTAGGATATCTGCTTATAACGTATGGTATCACTCTTGAACAATATTGGTCAATAGATATATCAATCAGAAAAAACTCAATCAATAACGGTCAACAAAAATTTTTGTTGGGTCCTTTAGGGAAAATTTTCTTGGCCATTTCGCGGCCAAAATGAAAAACTCGACGTGCGTTATAAAGACTGGATAAATACCCAGGGGTGTTTTTTGATTTTTTCTTTTTCATGGCCCCGTTCGGTTTTTACAGGGTCATATACCTTTTTTCAAAATTTTCGGTCAAAATGCAAATTTCAATATAAAAGGTCACAGAATTGAAGTGGGTAAGCGAATCGGGTACCAGACTATAGCGTTGTATTCCCTAGGATATCTGCTTATAACGTATGGTATCACTCTTGAACAATATTGGTCAATAGATATATCAATCAGAAAAAACTCAATCAATAACGGTCAACAAAAATTTTTGTTGGGTCCTTTAGGGAAAATTTTCTTGGCCATTTCGCGGCCAAAATGAAAAACTCGACGTGCGTTATAAAGACTGGATAAATACCCAGGGGTGTTTTTTGATTTTTTCTTTTTAATGGCCCCGTTCGGTTTTTACAGGGTCATATACCTTTTTTCAAAATTTTCGGTCAAAATGCAAATTTCAATATAAAAGGTCACAGAATTGAAGTGGGTAAGCGAATCGGGTACCAGACTATAGCGTTGTATTCCCTAGGATATCTGCTTATAACGTATGGTATCACTCTTGAACAATATTGGTCAATAGATATATCAATCAGAAAAAACTCAATCAATAACGGTCAACAAAAATTTTTGTTGGGTCCTTTAGGGAAAATTTTCTTGGCCATTTCGCGGCCAAAATGAAAAACTCGACGTGCGTTATAAAGACTGGATAAATACCCAGGGGTGTTTTTTGATTTTTTCTTTTTCATGGCCCCGTTCGGTTTTTACAGGGTCATATACCTTTTTTCAAAATTTTCGGTCAAAATGCAAATTTCAATATAAAAGGTCACAGAATTGAAGTGGGTAAGCGAATCGGGTACCAGACTATAGCGTTGTATTCCCTAGGATATCTGCTTATAACGTATGGTATCACTCTTGAACAATATTGGTCAATAGATATATCAATCAGAAAAAACTCAATCAATAACGGTCAACAAAAATTTTTGTTGGGTCCTTTAGGGAAAATTTTCTTGGCCATTTCGCGGCCAAAATGAAAAACTCGACGTGCGTTATAAAGACTGGATAAATACCCAGGGGTGTTTTTTGATTTTTTCTTTTTCATGGCCCCGTTCGGTTTTTACAGGGTCATATACCTTTTTTCAAAATTTTCGGTCAAAATGCAAATTTCAATATAAAAGGTCACAGAATTGAAGTGGGTAAGCGAATCGGGTACCAGACTATAGCGTTGTATTCCCTAGGATATCTGCTTATAACGTATGGTATCACTCTTGAACAATATTGGTCAATAGATATATCAATCAGAAAAAACTCAATCAATAACGGTCAACAAAAATTTTTGTTGGGTCCTTTAGGGAAAATTTTCTTGGCCATTTCGCGGCCAAAATGAAAAACTCGACGTGCGTTATAAAGACTGGATAAATACCCAGGGGTGTTTTTTGATTTTTTCTTTTTCATGGCCCCGTTCGGTTTTTACAGGGTCATATACCTTTTTTCAAAATTTTCGGTCAAAATGCAAATTTCAATATAAAAGGTCACAGAATTGAAGTGGGTAAGCGAATCGGGTACCAGACTATAGCGTTGTATTCCCTAGGATATCTGCTTATAACGTATGGTATCACTCTTGAACAATATTGGTCAATAGATATATCAATCAGAAAAAACTCAATCAATAACGGTCAACAAAAATTTTTGTTGGGTCCTTTAGGGAAAATTTTCTTGGCCATTTCGCGGCCAAAATGAATAACTCGACGTGCGTTATAAAGACTGGATAAATACCCAGGGGTGTTTTTTGATTTTTTCTTTTTCATGGCCCCGTTCGGTTTTTACAGGGTCATATACCTTTTTTCAAAATTTTCGGTCAAAATGCAAATTTCAATATAAAAGGTCACAGAATTGAAGTGGGTAAGCGAATCGGGTACCAGACTATAGCGTTGTATTCCCTAGGATATCTGCTTATAACGTATGGTATCACTCTTGAACAATATTGGTCAATAGATATATCAATCAGAAAAAACTCAATCAATAACGGTCAACAAAAATTTTTGTTGGGTCCTTTAGGGAAAATTTTCTTGGCCATTTCGCGGCCAAAATGAAAAACTCGACGTGCGTTATAAAGACTGGATAAATACCCAGGGGTGTTTTTTGATTTTTTCTTTTTCATGGCCCCGTTCGGTTTTTACAGGGTCATATACCTTTTTTCAAAATTTTCGGTCAAAATGCAAATTTCAATATAAAAGGTCACAGAATTGAAGTGGGTAAGCGAATCGGGTACCAGACTATAGCGTTGTATTCCCTAGGATATCTGCTTATAACGTATGGTATCACTCTTGAACAATATTGGTCAATAGATATATCAATCAGAAAAAACTCAATCAATAACGGTCAACAAAAATTTTTGTTGGGTCCTTTAGGGAAAATTTTCTTGGCCATTTCGCGGCCAAAATGAAAAACTCGACGTGCGTTATAAAGACTGGATAAATACCCAGGGGTGTTTTTTGATTTTTTCTTTTTCATGGCCCCGTTCGGTTTTTACAGGGTCATATACCTTTTTTCAAAATTTTAGATAAAAACCCACTTTTTAAACAAAAAATACAGTAAAATCGAAGTCGGTCGACGGATCAGCCCCAACCTATACCGTTGTATTCTTTAGGATCTCTGCTTATAACAGGTAATTAAACCACTGGATGATATTACGCGAAAGATGTAGTAGGTGGCAATGACCCTGTCAATGCCGGTCATAAAAACTTCTGTTGGGTCTTTTAGGGAACATTTTCTTGGTCATTTCGCTGCCAAAATGAAAAACTTGACCTGCATTATAAAGTTTGGATAAATATCCAGGGGTGTTTTTGGATTTTTGTTTTTTCATGCCTCCGTTCGATTTTTACAGGGTCATAAACCTTTTTCCAAAATTTTCGGTCAAAATGCAAATTTCAATATAAAAGGTCGCAGAATTAAAGCGGACAAGCCGATCGTATTCGAAACTATGTCGTTGTGTATTCCAAGAGCTCTGGTTGTAAGGCCCGTTATCACTTTTAAACAGTATTGGTCAGTAGCACTTCCAATCGGAAGGAATTAGGTCAATAAAGGTCAACAAAAAATTTTGTTAAATCCTTTAGGGAAAATTTTCTTGGCCATTTCGCGGCCAAAATGAAAAAATCGACCTACGTTATAAAGTCTAGATAAATACCCAGGGGTGTTTTTCGATTTTTGTTTTTTCACGCCCCCCTTCGATTTTTACGGCGTCACAAATCTTTTTAGAATTTTGCGCTGAAAACGTAAACATAAATTCAAGGTGTTACAAAACTGCGCCGTATAGCTGATTCAGCTCCCAAGCACCGCAATATGATTCTGCCATGCATATTCTCCTAAACTAAGGTGCCCATTTTCAAAAATGGTTATAATTGCATTTGCAACAGGTGTTTCACTCAAGTAACTTCATTAAAAATAAAGTTTTTGTGAATGAATGATTTTGTTTTTTGGGTTTAAGGAAGGGGAAACCTGCAAACAGTTATGAAATCGGAGAGTACCAACAAATATCTATTTTCACTTTTGATATTATGCACAAATGGTCAATATTTAATAATTTGTGGCGTTTTCAAAAATTAAACTACAAACAAATCCATCCTAGACACGAACCTTGAGTGTGAAGTTATCAAAAATTTTTGATAACTTCACGCTGCCAATTAAAAATTAAATTTGCAGTTGCTTTATCATGGTTTTTTTATGGCATTAAACGGATAAAAAAGTTAATTTTCACAAGAAATTAATTGAAAGCTTTAGAAGAAGAGGGTAATTGGGACTCGTATTCGCTCTGATCCTCTTTATATAGTCTTTAAAACTAGTATTACGATGTTTTCAAAATTTTTATTTGTCTTTAATCAAACGTCTGACAAAAATTTAAAAACATTATCAGAACTATAACTTTTTTATATCTTCGTGTACGAGCATCTAATGCAATAATTATTCTAAATGAAATATAACGTTAACTTTTCCTCTACTCATCAAAAACATCAAATATGATACACGAAATAAAGATATATATACACATTCTGCCCTTCTGAACCACACACTAAAAAAAGACAGTTAATCGCTGTTAAATATTCCAAGCGATAAAGTTCAAAATAGAATGTTATTAATTTGAGCTTATCATTAAAATAATGCACACGTGCAAACATGTTACAACGGAACTACGATAACAAAAATAACAATTCAAATAACTGAAATTATGCGCGAACAGGCATGTCAGGATTAAAGATTAAAGGCAGATTAAACCAAAATTGCAGCCGCTACAGCAACAACAAGAAATACATAGTGAACAATTGTATACAAAAGGAAAATTTTACAAGGAATTTTTTCTTTAAATTTTCGTACAATCGTATTTAAATTATAAGAAATGGGTCGGTTTCTTTTAAAAAATACTATTAAAAAAACAGAAACACTATAAGGAATATATAAACAATAGACACAAATAATATTATAAATGTTTTAATTTTTTCCGTTCGCCAAAGGCGGAATGAGGTAATTTTAGCTCTATAATTAGTTTTCAAATACCTTTCAGCCTTATATTGAAATAATGTATATTTTTACTCTTACCCTTTAGATTGACACCCTTAGAAATACTGAAAAGTGCGCCGTTTTGCAATAAATTTGGACGGACGTTCTGCTTTAAGTGTTGCTAAACAAGTTACGTTACTACGCATAAACTGTGTGTCCAGCTGCCCAAGCTGTCTCCTTACCCTGTAATCCTGCATCATTAATATTAAATATGATTTTGATTGTTTTGGGATTTGATTTCAATTGTATCTACGACGCACGTTACACGGGCGTCAGTTTAACAATATATGACTTTATCTTATTGCTACAACATTTTAGATAATGGTGTGTCATCACGTGACTTGCATAATGTCAATACTAAAATATTCGAATGATTCAAATGGTCATTATGTTGAGCCTACTAGATCGTTACTAAGCGCAAATGTTGTTTTTTTTTGTTGCTTGGTAAATAGCAAAGCAGAAATCGACAAAAATGACGCAGTCAATATTTTATGGCATGAGATATTGAATAAAATTTGCTCAAATTTAAATTGATGATGAATTTAAATGACTATATTCGCAAATTTAAAAAATTAGTCTTACTCTTTTATGTATTTTTGGCGAACCTTGAAAAAGACTATGTAACGTTAAAATTAAGTCATATTACGAAATTCATTTTTGCCTTCTCCTTCGTTTTCAGAAAAGATCCTGTCCTCGAAATCTCTCACAAACTGTTTTATCTGTCTCTTAAAATCTTCGAACTAATCTCCTGTGCCTCGTTACGAAGGATAGAAAAAATGGCACACACTTACCTTTTCACTTATACTTCGACGCATACTACAGAGACGAACTTGCATAAACACGCACACACACGTACGCACCCAAAACACACAAAACAAACAAACAATATGTGCTTAAAAGTTTGCGTGCTGACAGCGACACATTCTTCATTCTTCAACGTTTTACCAGAGTTTTTCGTCTGCAAAGAAAGGAAAAAATATAAATAACCATTGGCTATTTTCCTTCCACACACTCGTATTCACATACAAACATATATTCACGTATATTCATTCACGGCCACATACACACACTTAAATGCACTCAATATTCAGCAAACAGCATTCACATTTTATTTTTTTGTCTTGGCGAGAATCAAAGCAGGAAGCGGATATTAAAACTTCAGAGACCCGAACCTGTACTACACACTTAAACACAAATCCAACAATTCAATATCGTTCGACGAAAAGACTGAACTGAAAGAATAAACACATAAAAGAATTGAGCATTTGACCTGACCGAAGTCTTGTATACTCTACGTTCGTTTCTGTCGCTTTTTCAGCAAAAAGTATACGAGTAGATTACCAATTATCAACTCGCATACAGTTACACATTTCTCAACAACACATATCTCACGCCTTCACAAAGTAAAGGCTGCCTGCACACCTTTTTAAATGCGTTATGAACGGAAGATATATGATAACATACTCCATCACTTTGGGTGTAGAATACAAAAAAACATAATCTGAGCGGCAGAAGTGAAAATGATGTCAATAAAAATGACAGATAGACTGACAGACGAATGGAAAAAAGGCCACAGCCTTGACCACTACGCAAACATTTTTGATATTTACGTAGAAGATATTCTGAAAAATTCTCTGAAAAAGTGTGCGCTTGTGTTCGTTTGAATGCAGGTGTTTGAATGCATGTGTGTGGATATTGGTTTTTATTGAGTAAAAAGTAGCTGATTCAGGCGAAAAATTGCCGCAAAGTTGAAGCAGAAGAGTAAGCAAGAGGCGCAGGAAAAACTAAAGAAATCTTGTAAATTCATATAAATGAAGAAAAAACAACAATAACAAGTAAAAAGGCCAACATACAACATTATATATATATTTACGCCCACAATATTAATTTGTAGTTTAATTCGAAAATTTTGTGAGCAGACAACGTCCATTTGTTGGGACTCCATATTTTGTTGGGACTCCATATTTCGCGATTTTAAATATTTGTAATGAATTTTATTCATCTCTTTTTAGGTTTAGTGGTTTAGGTTTCTAGGTTAGCACACAGGTATGCAAGCACACGGGCGGACGGACGGTCGGGTCTTAATCGATTCAGGGAACATAAAGTGGAAACAGCCTATTCCTTTCGGGCGTACGATATAAATATACAGCTATAACTGAATAAAGTTTTCGAAAAAAACAGAAGAAAAAAAACTGCGACAGAAAATGAATCGATGAAAAATCAGAAATGTATTTGATTTTTTCCCATTGAACTGAAAACACATTTTTTCGTATTTAAAAATTTATATATCGAGAAAGACTAATGAAAACAATAAAAAGCTTTGAAAGAATTTACAGATTAGTCGCTAAAATCTTTTATGAGCTTTATACGGGCAACAGATTGCCGAACTCCAGGATTCAGGAACGAGGATTACGAATGAGTGGTTTAAAACTTCTTCAATAAAAGCGTCAGGGTGTATGTATGTGTGTACGTATTTGTGTGTGTTTGTGTTTGCGCTTGTGAACATAAAAGCAACTTAAACAGAAACGATTGGGAAGGATTACTGTTGTTCAGTTTAACTCCTTCCATCATCAAAGAAAAAGAAACATATGTCCGTCTTTAAGTCCACGAAATTACTAACTACAAAATACACAAAGTCTTGCATAATGGTGGCGTGACTTGGGCGCGTCTATTATGTCGACGCATTTTTAATCAAGCGGAAAATCTAACGCAGTGAATTAAAGTATTAGTAAGCAATTACTCCACCGTCTTCCGTATATTAACCATGACTCCATACTACATTTTTAAGTTGTTAACACGTTTTGTTTTATTTTCCCGGCACGCCGAATTATTTAAATTAAAATGTAAACGCTTGATAAGTCAGGCAGGTATAATAGTAATTTTTTGGGTTATTATTAAATACCTTACTGTCAATCCGATCAGCATATATATGCAAAAGTCTTTTATAGCTCGATAAATTTTAATGTATTCAAGTTATCATGAATTTATGAATAATTAGAAAATATCTTAATCCTTTGTCGACTGATTCACACATGGATTAAATGATTTACTTGGGGTTCATCGAGCGGTTCTGATTTGGTTCCTTTCAAAGTAGTTTGCTTCAAATTGGTTCGACTAAGATCAGTTAATTTTTAATAAATTCGCTTTGTACTGGAATTCGCCCTAAACATATTTGCTTATAGGTCTTCTTCGAACCACATTATTTTGATTACAATTTGATTAGCTTCAAATGGTTACAGTTAAAACTGATTCACATCAAACCAGTGCTATTCGAGCACATGCGAGTCCGCTTCAAATTGGTTCGTTTCAATTGGTTTGCTTCAGATTTGTTGACTTCAGATAAGTTTATTTCATACTGGTTGGCTTTAAATTACTTCGGTCCAGACTAGTTAGCTCAAAGAGAACTCAAACTGGTTTCTTTCACCTTTACTCAATTCGGATTTCAGAACTCAAATAAGGCAATTTCAAACTAATTTACATCTAATTTATTTGCTTTACACTGGTTCGTTTCAAATAAGTTTGTTTCATGAAAGTTCTCTCCAAACTAGTTCACCTCTAACTGGTATGTTTCACACAAGTTTGCTTTATGCAGTTCTCTATTAGACTTGCTGAATCGGTCGAACTAGTAGAGAAGTTTTGTGCGTGGTATTTACGATTTCTTCAAGCAAGTGAAGAGGGCGTGCTACAGAGCAACAGAATAAGCTGGCAGGAACAAATCTAGCTTGGGAAGCTCAAGAGTCTTTCAGCTTTCAGCCGAGGTACATTTATAAACATTTTTATCATATCGTTGTACCAGTAGCAGTATCAGAAGTTGTCAGAATATGCAACAAATGCGGTCATTTGCGGTTATTTCATTATCCTTCTTCTCCGAATCTCGATCTCTATCCTTCTCTTTCTTTATTTCTTTATTTGTTCATTTCTGGGTTTGCTTTGAGAATCACTAATGAAACTAACAGGGTGTGAAATATACGTAATCTTTGTGATATGAGAATATCCGTAAACGAGTAGAAAACGGACGCCCAGCTACCTCTGGCTCAAAAGATTAAAATATATAAAATTGTTAGCTGTGAAAGCTGAGTTGATGGGATAATATTTGCTTGACTTTGAAATTATATCCATATGCGTTTCTAAATGAAGGAAGAGCTTTTCAATAAACGGAAAGAACAAAACCAAAAAATAAGGCTTAATTATTAATTAAAATTTCTGCGAGGAATTTTTAAGATTAAAGCTATTAAAACTGGAAATTATACATAATTCGCAAAACAATCTCACGTCTCAAGCGAGACTACGATGTAAACTCATTTTACAATGATGTTAAAGAAAAAAAAATCGAATTTTGGTCAAATTATATTCTTGTTTTCTTCTGAACTCATTTTGTTCAGAGAAAAGTTATCAAAGCATACCTTTCAATTCATATCAAAGGATCCTTTGCGGTCAAGTTTTTCAAATTCAGATTTTTTTTTTGTAAAATATTCGAACGATAAAAGAACAATGCAAATAATTTCACATATTCAACAAAACATAACAGGTAGAACTATGAACGACTAAGTAGGATTAAGCAAGAGTGCCTATGTGAAATTTTTTAAATATTTTTGAATTTTTTGCAAAAATCGATAAGTGTATAAATTTACTTTGAGGTACCAAAATTTAAACGGCAAAATCCTTTTAAAGATGTTTACTAAACATATTGAAATTGATTTTAAACCAACTTCCCCGTGAGTTGGAGGTTTGAAATTTGAACCATTTAGAATTGAATGCTAACAAAATAAAGCTAGAAACTAACTACCCACGCCCACTTTGAGGACAGAAATTCTGTTCCTTTCAAAGTTTTCGCTACATATTTTGTAAATAATTATCTTAATTTTTGATATATTGTCGTTTGACACTTTTCAGGCGAGAGGACGTTTAGTACCAAATTACACAAAACTTCATAAAATCGTATAATTATAAAAACATTTTGAATAAAATATTTTTTTTGGTTAACTTGCTAAATAAGTCACTTCTACGATCAATCATTAATTTATATTAAAGTTAATTACTTCACTTTCAGCTTAACTGATTGATTGATTAACCGATGAGGAAGAGATAAATGCACAAATGAATACAACATACGATTGTGAAGTTAAATATTATATTGTATATTTAAAAAACAATTAAATATTTAACAAAATTTGGTTGACGCTTTTTTCTTGGTCAATTTTTACGGAAAAACTTTATGTCAACCAAATTAATCAATTTAATTGAAATGTTTGAAAGAGCTATACGTTAATTAAATTCATGGAATGTATTATGAATGGAGGAAGCAGCATCTGCGCTGCAATCAATTCAAAAAGAGCTCAAAGTGGATTGTTTTTCATTAATATTTCAATGAAGGGAATTCATTAAAAATGCTTGAATAAATTTTAAAATATGCAAGAAATTTTTTTTAAAAACCATTATGTTTTAATTCATATGATTTAAATGGAATTCAAGGAATCGTTCATATATACACACACTTTTAATTACACGCACTGGGAAACATTTTTACACTGGTTAGCGCAAAAATTTTTTAACAACAGTGCAAATATATATTTCAATAAAAATATCAACAAAACGTTTCTTTATTATAAGGCAAATATTTTAACTGTAAATCAGAGATTCATAATTTTTGATTTAAATTGAAATTTTTTGAATATTTTATGAATGAAATATTAAGTGACAAAAATGTGAACATTCTATTGCAAAAATAACTAGCTCCATTTTTTACGGTCCTATAAGACTTTCTCAATCTGACCTTCTTTGTTATCACGATGTTGTCATTATCGATTGAATAAATGTACAAATTAAGAAGAGCACTTTATTATTGGTCATTATTTCGGCTATTAAATTGTCACAATGTGATATCTTAAAAAATAATTTAGTCAGGGACGATCATTCTAAATGGACGATCATTAATGATTCAGCAGAATAGAAGTGGAAACCTATGGGTAAAATTACTTGTAACCTTTGAACTGGAGCTCAATTTTTAAAATGTTTGCTCATAATAAACGAAGGAATATCAAAAAAGTGGCCTTTGAATTTACGCAGTTTTGACTTTGCAAAAAAGGAAAGGTTTGATAATTTGGATCACTTTGCAGATATTTCTCTCTGGATTATAATAAAATCATTATTAAAAAAAACTGTTCTAAAGTTTAACCAACCAACTTTAGACTGGCGGTTTTCATTTCTAGACCTCGGTGCCAGCCTTTAAGAACATCAATCCTGAAAATAACAACAATTACAACAAGAAACAGTTATATAACCATTTAAAGTATCCAACATTACGACGCTAAACGTAAAATGCGTGTGACATTTGACACCAGACATGTGACAATGTGTTTACGAACACATTTCTCCACTATTAATGAAATGACTTCCATAGACTTCAGACGCAAATAAACTATAAAACGCTATTAACAACAGACGATCAGAGTAAGAGGGAAAAACGGGAGGAACGAACTAAAGTAATACGAAACATGCTTAAATGGTGCAGATTGTTGTGATTGCTGGCGTAATGGAATGGCCGAGTAGCTGTCGTTCCAAAACAAGAGTAAAACATTACGTAAAATTCGCGAAAATTCATATAAAATTCATCCAATTACAGCATTTGTGTAAAAAGGGAGAGCATATTACATGAAAAATAAATAAAGTTCGTGAAAAGGGCTTAGCAAGCAGTTGCTAAGATGCCCAGCAGTTTAGAAGAGGAGGGAGAAAAACGAGGAGATTGATGTACAGCCGCAATTAAAATTGAAATATCGATTTAAGTGAAATTGATTGCATAATATTCGAAACAGTTAAAGTGATTAATATAAATTTTTTTAGAAACTAATTGTTGGAAAATATTGAATTAATTATTTAGAAGGAGAAAATTCTCATCATTCCTTTTTGGGCTCCTGAAAGAATAATAATTACAAACACGTTGCAATTACTTCCTATATATTGCCATTTGAAGTAATAAAGATGACAGATTGAAACGAAATCTGAGAGTTTGCAGAAAGATTACATATGGAAGAAAAATTATCTCTGCCTTATTAAAAGTTGCTGCTTTTTATTTAGTACAACATGACTGTTTCACTATTGTCACGTTTTTGTTGGTCTTCTGTAGCTAATTGCCATAAATTTGTTGTGTTTTGTCGTTACTTAAGCAAACGTCCAAATAAAATAAAAAAGTTCTCAAGAGTGAGGAGAGGTAAAGGTAAAGTCTGTGACCATAAATCATAAAAATAAAATAAAATATATAAAACAGCAAACAAAAACTAAGAAAAAATCAATAAATAAAAAGAAAATCGAAAAACCTTAGAAAACATTAAAACCACATGTGACAAGAATAACATGTACGAGTGACTTTTGTAAGTGGCACAGTATAAATCAGGATTAGGAGTATAATTACCCCAATCAACCAACCTTCCACCGAAACTCACGTTTACTTTATTTTACTTCTGATTTCTTTATTATTGCTGTGTTTGTTAAATAATCCGTTTCCACTGACCATTTGAGAGCTTCAAGAGAACTTTACTGTGCCCCGAAATTAGACTGAACTTCTAAATTGAGGCAATAAGTTGCTGAAAAGTAACGTAGATGATTAATGACGCTAACGTATTTATAATGGCATAAGTATGCTATTAAGCGCACACGCGCATAAGCGCGTCATATATCACGAAATCTCACTTTCTTTTATCTAATTTTTACCCAGTAAGAATTTTTAGTTGGAGGCATTTAAATAATAAAATAATTAATATTAAAAGAGATTTTCTCTATGGCTTTTACTTTTATTAAGTGCGTGAACCGCTTACATTTAAAGCTATCCCTCTCTCGATTTTCTATAATTTGCAAGTGTTAAAAAGTTTCTTTCATATTTTGCATAAAATTTGACTCGATAACAAAAGATTTTAAGTCAAAATAATGACGCGGTGAAATTAAGCATTAGCAAACTTTAAGACTATCATGTGGTCAGTATTGTAACCCTCAGTACGCAAACTATCGACCCCACTTTTAGTAGCATGCTTATATTATCTTATGCGAGTTCTTGAACGTGGCGGCGGTTAGCCGCGTCAAGGAATGCAAATTTCAATAGGCTAAGTGCTTCGTTTCTGATAGTATTTTTGTATACCACGCTACTATCATTAATTTAGCACGCCAATATCATTTATTTGGGATGACATTCAGAATTCTCTTGTTTCGGTATTCCATGGTTTTCGAATTTTAAATTGTAATATAAGGATTTTATAATTATGTGTGATCAACAGTTTCATTTGAACTTGGGAGACCTCACAATAGCTTCCTCTGTATGATTACTTTCAAATGAAACAGATACGAATCAAAAAATAACTAAGTTCGTCTAATCAAAATGATTTCGAAATTCTCACCGGGATAAATTGCCCCGAACCGAAAAGTACTGAATCTGTAGAATTCGGGCCGGATTGTGTACATGCGGATGCATACGTGTTGATTTGATTGAGTTTGTGCGTCTGTTGGCGAATTTCTTTTGAAAGTATACCAAAAAGTGTGACTCTAAAATGTCACGTGCTTTGTTGAAAGTTTTTTGCGGTAATGATTCGAATCTGCGATGTTGCATGTTGCATGAGGCGAAAATTATGAATTTCCAAGAGTGTTGGTATTATTAAAACTTGTTGTAGTTGTTAATTTTGTTTGCTGTTTTGTTTTGTTCTGTATAAATTTAAATATATATTAAATGATATTTTAAAATTAATTAAAATTTTACGAATGTTTTGCAAATATTTTCAACAAAAGTGGGTAATAAAAAAGGGTAAAAAATGTAATATTATTCATTTCAAAAAATTATTGAATTCAATTTGTTTTAATTAAAAGTCTCAACCTGGGATTCAGTTTTTAATAATTTTTCTCAAAGAATCTTTTTATCATAAGTTATGATAGATTTCTCTTCAAAGTTCTCGTAGCAAGTGAGACTAAAATCAGAATTGCTTTTTCTCATTTAAGTTTATTTACTTTGAAAAATGATAAGAATTTGAAACTGATTCACCTGGGGAACCATCACATTGCATATCCCCTTACCCGGCCCAGCAATCCCTTCATCGTTTTTGACTTCTTGAAAATGATTAATTATATGAATTGCCAAGGTTTTAATTTGCAGATCTTTTTTCTTTTACCAGTTGTAGAAAATATAAAGAGAAGAGCAAAAACCTTACCCGCAGTAAATGAAGAATCCATTAATTATTGAAACAGTTTTAACTTCGGTAGAAGAGAGCACCAAAAGTAGTCCTCCTGTAGGAAATTAGAGGAAATATTCACTTACAAAAGTCAAAGCAAATGTAAGGAAGAGCTAAAATTTAACGAAGAACTAAAATTTAAGGAAGAGGATGAATAAAAATATATTCCAAAATTCCAAGATCTGACAATGACGTTAAATCGAAAGATTTGATATGAATTTGTATACTGGCACAAGGCTGAACTATTTGATGTGAATATTACTAGAATTAAAAGTATTAGTTTAAATTATTTGGGTCAGAACATCTTCAGAAATTTTAGAGACGTCGAAGAATGCACCCGTATTAGAACACAAAAATGTTGTGAGTTTATTGGAAAATCACAACAAAAAACAGTCGAGGCCGATTTCTTCACATATTCCTGAAAATCAGTTGAACAAATATGCCTAATGCTTCTGTTAGTGCTGTCCTTAATATGGCTTGTGATGCTGCTAAATGACCATCATTTTGAAATTTTGATAAGAAAATGCTTGCTTGAGTTGAAAGGCATTTACTAAATATGTGCACATATCCTTTTGATTAATGACAAATGACCCAAAATTCTGTCTAAAACATGTCGCGGTTAACAACTGCATCAACAACAATTTATTATATGCCAACAAGATTGTGTGATGAAAATAGGCAGGCAACAAAACGATGTTGTTCAAGTAAGCTGTTACTGAACCATAACAGCACCACCAGCAGTTGCTGACGCAACAAAAGGATCAATAATTATAATAATAACAACAATTCACACTATTCAAACAGCAACAATTTCAACAATTCAAATACATTATTTCATAACAAGAATACCAAAATTATGCCTTTGGCGGCAAGTAATTGCTTCAAGAAGAATCACCAATGTTGACGATGAAGATGCAAGTGGAAATCAGAGACACAAACCCCTTACATCGATGTGGATTTGCATAAGGTTTTTTGTTCGAATTTCTCAGAATAATCAACAATAATTAAATTCGATAAAGTAACTGATGGTCTGATGGCGAGATGATGATTACGAGATTTTGTTTGACTTTAGCATTCAGGCAAAAAATTGCTAACATTTATTAAATCATTTCAAAAGAATATCTTTTTCGCAGTCAGTAACTTGAAAACCAGCAACACAAAACAACACTTGTGTATCACATCATTTTCAGGCTGGGTGTAAACACTTACGTGTGAGTCGTGTGTTTAATTGTGTGTTTAGCATTAGATGCTTGTGTATAGAACCACTAAAATTGTATTTATTTTATATACCGGCTGGTTATTTACCGACTGGTAAAGGACAGCAAAAAAAAACACTTTGTTTCTAATATTGAAATTTGAAAAGTATACTTGCGATTTACAACAAAAATACATTTTTAAAAAATCTTATTTGCTCGAATTTTCTAGTCCTTCATTCGCTGCTGATTCTGAATTACTGGTAATGGAGTACTGGTAATGTATTGTTGGGAATGGCTAGTAATTATGGCACTTACAGTTCTTAATGGCTAATACGGACAACGCTCACTATTGGTAATTGTTGGCAATTCTTACTACTGATAATGTTTAACTCTGATAGTGCTTGAGTTCCGTGGGTTTGGTTTGTAAGACGTTCAGTGTAAAAGAAGAGTAACAGAGAGATATAGAGAGAGAGCGAAATAGAGGGAGAAAGGGAAAATTTATAGAGGAAGAATGGAAGAAAAGGAACCAAGATAGAATACTTTAGACATGACTTATTTTATCGTTGGGAATAGAATAGTTTTCGCCTACATCTATTTTTGCCTAATTTAAGGCCATTATTCCGAATCGCGCTCTTGCAATAACATCCATTTGTCCCTGTTTGCCTTCAAATAAATTTCCAATTCGGTCGACCCATTTAAGTAACCAACAATCGCCGTCCGACGACTGATTGAAAACTCTCCTAAAATGGGCATCCTTTTAATATTTCAATCCAATTTAATGCAATAAAATCAGTTGAATGGAATTCAATGCGGTTGATTCCCCGCGCACGTGACTACTACCACTGACACTACGTTTTCACTTATACGGATATGAGAAATAAGTGAGAAAGAAATGAAGGATGAAAGTGGGTAAGTCTTAAGAATGTTGGTGTTTGCAACAACTGTATCACCACCAGCACCACCACTACCGACTATAATAAAAGCAACTAAAACCAGTCCTTTCTGTTCTCTCATTTCGTTCGGAATACTTAAATCCTTTGCAACCATTGCGATAACCATCATCTCAGCTCTTCGTTTCACTGTCTTTGATGTCGATATCTTTTCATTTGTTGAATTCTAATCGCCGTCTTTAATGCTAATCACTATCTTTTCTCATGAATCTGACTAATTGGGTGAAATCGTTGAATCGTTGATGCGCACCCGGAGATACTGCCATGCAATCGCCTGGAGGTGGTTTGACAGAAAAAAAGTTAAAAGAGACGACCCTTTTCCTCCTTTACTGTTACAAATTTTGTTTTCTTTTTTTTCTAAATTCTAATCGTCGTAACGTCACTTCCCTAATCCCTTTCTTTCTCTCTCATACATGCACACTTTGCGCAATAAAAAGAAAATTGAATCAACAGAAATCGATTTTTATATTAGTTTTTGTTTTTTTTCTTATCTTTTCTTTTATAACCTACACCCAAAGGGATATATTTACTTTTTTCTTTCATTTGTAATGCGCTAAAGGAGGCATGATAAATATATATATATATATATATATATATATATATATATATATATCATATATATATTTTAGCTCCTGCGTCGCTTTGGCTAATTCCGTTTGACTGTCCGTTTGTCTGTTAGTCTGTCTCGCAGTCCGTCTGGCAGACTATCTGAAAATCACAACTACAGCTAAACGGTAAGAGATATCGACATAAAATTTGAAAATGGGAAAAACCAGATAGGATCATGCAGAAGCTTAGCATTCTTACTTGTTTTACTTTACTTTTTTAAGCTTCAAGCGGGCTTTTTTAAGCTTACTTAAGGTTCCTTCTATACGGTGTCGTCTGTGTAATTAAAACAATAAAACAAATTCGAGTGGCAGGCAAATTAAAATATCCAAGGATAATTATTTTTCTCTCATTTTAGGAGAAAGTATAGAAAATGAGGGCATTTCATGAATAAAGATTAAATTTAAGATTCAGTAAAAGTTCACGCTCACCAATTTTTAAATTCTTACTCTTCTCTTCCGGGCTTGTTGTTGCGCAAGAATGTAAATAAAATTTTTGAAATTAAAATAAAAATAGTCAGAATTATAAAATAATAATAGTTTTTCCAAAATAGTTAAATAATATTAAAGAATACTAAAACAAAATATTTCATATAGATCAAACCTATAAAAACTGTGAGTTGTTAAATGAATACTCACTAAATCTTATGGAGTCTATTCTACTTTCGAAATTTGTTGTGTAATTTTTAAATAAACGTAAAAACATAAAAGTAATTTTCTTAGTAAGAAAGAAAAATCAGGGCGTAATTGGCTTGTTTTTCTGTGAAATAAATTACGAAAAAAAATACCTAAATACTGTTTAAAGTTCATTTCAAACTAGGTTAAGTTGAGTCATAAAGACAAAATAATATTAGAAAAAAATATTCCAGTGTCACCAATTTATTAATTACTATCATTATATGTTATGAATTACTCCGTGTTGGATAGAAACGTATTCGAAATACCAATTTTTTTTGATAATATTTAATTTTGCTAAATATTTCATTCAATGATTCATTGCTCTAATAGTTCTGATTGATTCATTCATTGATTCTGAACGGGACAATATTGAATTCTGTGCGCTTGAATGAAGAAGCAATAGCGCTCCTTTAACAGATTCATCATCAAAATTATTGACATTTGGGCCCTTCTCGATTGCCAAAACTATGTTAATTTCTTTCATGGATAATTTATTTCACTCTCATTTTCCTTGTTACTTTCCTTCTTTTATTCAATGAATTCAATTTATGTAAAAATGTTCCGGATTCTAAAAATATAAGCTATTTTATCATCGGGTTTTTGGCAGCAAATACTTGTGAACTTAATTTAACAAACACTTGCACTAAAGCGCAAATTCTCTTTACGAAAGGCGGGTCCTTTTCCCTCATATTCCTACTCAGTCTATTTCGTGCTTTATCCACTCCCCTCTCCCTCTTTTTCTTTCTTTATGTCTCATTTCCCTGCTTCTTCTGATGCTCCTTTCACCGGTTTCTTTAGATTCGTTCTTCTGAGTTCCTTTCCTTTAGGGGTTCTGAGCTGATTTAGTTTGCCATCCTCGCACATACACACATACACACAAACATATACAAACACATCTTCTCCCTTCGGCCAGCAAAATTTTCTGGAAGTACTGCCAAGTTTTAATTCTTCACAATTTCCTTTTATATAGTTTTTTACCTTGTTTTGTAATTATTAAAATGTTCGGCACTTCAGTCAGTCTGCAATTTTTGTTCATCCATGTGTCTGTTTGTCCATTTCTTACCGCGTTCGGTTCTATGAATCTACCTTCTGTCTGCCTGTCTGTGAGATTATGACTGTGGATGTGAATATTCTTACAAAACAGAAATCAGATAAATTTAGAATTATGTGCCAAATTGGCAGGAAGGGATGCCCTGCGAGATCTAGACAAGCTTTTTGTTACAAAAATAAAATCTGATGGAAAAACTACCATGAGGAAATAGGATTCATCGTATTATATGCCAATAATATGGTGATGGTTTGGTAAAGAAAAAATGAGTTGATATGTATATATTTTTTAATATAAGATTTATAATAGATAGAGAGAATTCTGCAACCGTTCTCTACTGTGCTTGACATTTCTGACAGGGTCAGATTTTGGTGCAATTTTCTGTCAGCTCTTGTGAAATTTTTTTTTGGATTTCCAAAAATTGGTTTCGGCGATCCTTTTCCATATGATTTTCTTTTTTATGCTGACTTAACCAGTTTCTCTAGATTTTTTAAAAATATTTCACATGGGCATGGAAAATAAGTTTGAATCACTTTTTTTATTCTTAAAGCTTCGATATTTAATTAAAAAATTTTATTCTGAGGTTTGATTTTAAGTCTTTTTATGAAAAATATTTTTATCATAATTTTTCTCCTTTTCTATTAAACCCCTAAGTTACCAATTTTTTATTCCGATATAAAGCAAAAGAGGGATTGAAATTTAGCAATAAAGAAATCTTCTGTGAGCTAAAATTTTATTTAATTATTAAATCATGATTAGATTAGCTTTTCGCAATCATCATGATCATCATTCTCACCATCATTACTCCACCGTTATTTCTATAAAATTTATTTAATCCATTGAGCCAATTTTAATAACGAACAACTCATTAAATCATTTTGAAAGCTTGCTTTGTGTTCAGTTCGTAGCAATTAGTTTAGACCGTCGTTGCTGTTGTTGTCATTGTTGTTGTTGTTGTATCTGTTGATATTATTACTGTTGGTGCGTTTATTTATTTTTACATAAATATCTATTTAAATTTCATAATTTTTATCTCAATTGTACAAAATCTTATTAAATCGAAAGTACGCTCATCAGCCACTGAAAGGAACGTTAGCGGACGTTCAGTGTAAGCTATAACCCAGGTCAGAAAAGGAACCAAGGACAACGGGGGGAGTAACCGTTGAGCTTGTGGCTGGTGTATGACGATAGAGTAATTTTGCCAAAGCGGGAGGATTTTGTTTTTGCTAGAGCGAGAAAAATCAAATTTTTCAAATTTAGAGTGCTTTTTAAGACTTTTGTTCTGGTTTCGGTTCTGATGGTTTTAGTTTCTTCTTCTCTTTCATTCTTCTCCTTCTTCTTCTTCTTCTTCTTATTGTTACTAGGCGAATGGTTTGGTTGGTTGCATTGTTGTGTCGGTGGATTTATTTGGCGGGTTTCTAAGTTGGTTTGTTTCATCGTTAGGTTGTTGGTATCTTTATTGGTTATTATTCGTTCTCCTTAATTTATAGTTTGTGCCGTTGTTGTTTCGTACCCTACACCCGAAGGTGATGGTATATTAAATTTTTCCTTCCGTTTGTAACACGTTTATGTTAATGTTAACGTTAATGTTTGTAACACGTGACTTCAATTTTGAAGCCGAAATTTTATGACCGATATGGAGGTGCTAAACATTACAAATCCGCGAAGGGTGGGCATCCCACGCCTCCTACTGTTCTCTGCTATATGCACTGTTTGTTGGAGAACTTGCGTTGAAGATGAGTTAGTAGATCTTAATTAACCAAACAAAATAAACGAAACGTGATAACAAAAGGGTCGTGTGTTGCCCACGGATTATTAGAATCAAACTATAAATTATATTATGGGCGTAGGGTTTGTAAGCTATGGCCAAACTCAAGCTAGTATTCTTGCTTGTTGTTATGGTTATTTTTATCGTAGTTGCTTCCATTTTTCTATTTCCTTTTTTTATCATCGATCATAATCTACGTATTCAAATATCTGCGTGTTCTAAACTTTTATGTTTTACGGAAGCCATCATGGAAAACATATTATAAAAAACTAGCCCGAGAAAAACCGCCGGGTGCCCGTAATGGCCGTCCCGTACCGTTGTATCGTTATCCCGTATCAGTAGCCGTCCCGCATCGTTGGTTAGTTTCGGTTTTTCCAAGCATTGCGTTAATGTTAAAGTGGTAAAAAGTCTGATGGTATTGCTTTTGTTGTTGCTTCTGGCTTATTCTTTGAAAGAATATACTGTTTGTTGTTATCTTCTGTTTATTCTTTGGTCGTTTTAGTTAATATTTGTTTTCACTTTTGTTTCGAATTTTCTTCTTTTTTGTTGTTGCTGCTGCTATAGATGTTCTGCTGCAGTTGTTTTTCTGCTGTTGTATTTGTTGTTTTAATTGCTTTTCCACTATACCTTCAATAGCTGTTTGTTCCTTGTTTCGTTGCAGTTACTTCATCAACTATATGAAAAATTAAAGTTGATTGTTTGAAAGTTTGCTTCCGCTTCAAATTTCCTTTCGTTTATTTTTTTCAATTCTTCTCTTCAAACGTTTTTTTAGTTTCGCTATCGCTGTTGCTTTTATTGCTGTTGGTTTAAGAAGAACACCATTTTTGTTCATCTTAAGTTATTGAATAATTTTTTATGCTGCTTTATGAATTTAGTTTTAATAATATACTTTTAATTTTTTCTTAGTTTTTCCTTTTATTAAATTTTTTTTTCGTCTGAAAAATACAAAAATTTCTAAACATGTAATTATTTACGATGTTGCGATTTCTTTCCTTTTTATTTGTCTCTTGTGATTTGGACTTCTTTCTCAGCACAAACAAATTATGTTGAGCGCATTATTTCGAGCTTGAAGAAATTTGAATGCGTTAGAAATCAAATTCATAGCATTTATTGCAAACTATTTTCTATAAAATATATATTTTTTTGAAAAATGAATTCTTTGCAAGACTTTCTTTCTTTCGTAACCTTTATATTTCAATGTTTGCACGACTGTCGGCATAAACTTGTTGCACGAAACGATTTAAAGAACAAATGAATGAAACTAATTTTCTTTTTTTTTGAAATTTTCGATTTTTGTTATTTATGTTTTCATAGAAGATTAAGCAGACGCCAATACTTACCTCAAAAATTCCTTCGTGCCCAAACCGTTAACGAGAGTAAGAAAAAGAGGAGAACAACAATAACCGTAGCATTGGTTGTTCAGTGATATCATAAAATTATGATAATTAACTTAAATAAGCTTCCTTAATACAAAATTGGGATTTTTCTGCTCACTTTTGGCTTTTACAAAAAAGCGTAAATAACATTAACAACAACAAAATATGAACATAAGGGCATCGGCAACTCGAAGATTGCAGCAAACAAAAAAAACTGACTAAAGTTCAAAATATTTCGTTCTCGTGGCGTGCTAATTTGGAGGATGGTATGTTGAGAGCGTAAGAGAGAGAGAAAGTTAGAGCGAGAGTAGAAGTAGAAGAAGAATTAGTGTAATAGTGTCAGATAGTGGAAAAAGGGTGAAAAAGGTGAAAACGTCCACCTCGGAAGTTCGTGTGTGAGTCTGTATATGTCAGAAGCCATTTGTTGGGTTGATGACCCAAACAATTCGCACAGACCAAGCACGCTTGCGGCTATGGCAGACACACATAACTAGCATAATAGCAAATAGATAAAGACAGATAGATTGAGGACAAGGCAGAGACAGAGAGTTACAGACAGGTTAAAGAAATAAAATATGTTCTATTGATGGTCGGGATTGGTTCGCCTATCAAGTATTATAGATGACCACACACACACGGTTAAAAATTAAGGTCTAACTCGATGTCCTAGAATGTAACTCGATGTACGATGTACTAGAATGTGATAAATTCCGCGCCATTCCCTTAGGTTACGCTTAAGGCAAGTTTTCTGCTTCGCTAGGAGTAAGCTGTTAATTTGATGAAAACCGGACTATATTCTCGACGCATACAGTGACTTAGTAACACACATACAAATAAACGCACACACACAAACACAAATACACATCATTGAAGGGGCCTCACCTCAACGGCTCACTGGCAACCGAGCGTACCACTGGCATGTCTCGGAGAGAGAGGATACTCCAGGTAGTGGGATGCCAAAGTCAGCAGGCGTTGAAAGGTCAATTTTCGAGACTTTTGTGGTCTTAATCGTGGTAGCTGTAAGGCGTTGGAATATGTACGGGAAATATTCGGATGGAGCATCGGACATGGTGAATATAGATAAAAATTTTGAGTTAAAAATAAAATAACACTTTTAAACACACTTCGTTAAGTGAGGAGACGTTCCAGAGGAAAAACATTCTAAAACAATTACTAGTACGCATAAAATACACATTGCATGCGTAAAGATTTTGTAAAGAAAAAATAAAAAAAGGAATTCGGTAATTGAATTAAAAAATAATACACCATTAATTGGTCCTGAAAGTCACTCATCAGTCACACATTCGAATTTTTACGACTTCAAGTTATCGAAATATATCAGTAGCGCGATACGATTACTTATCCTCACATGTCGGAATGTGGTGGTCGTGTCAAGTTTACGTTACAGCCAGGACAACAAAATTTCGTTCGTATAGCCTTCAATCCCATTTGACCTAGCCGTATGTTGAACAACACGTTTCAACTCAAGGAGACATAAGTTATGCATTAACCGAAGCATTAATAAGAGCCCAACTCCCAGCGACAAAGGTATTTTCGGGAATTTGGAATAGCTAACTGAATTTGATGGGAAGATACTGAATTACTTTTCAACGACGCCCACTAGTCGTCATGCCATTAACGCTCTGGGCGAAGACAACCAAATAAGAGGCCACCGCAAGAGTGTAAAGAAATCCAACACTGTGAGGATACGTGACTGTAGGCACATACGCTTTTTATTATTATTTCTTTTGCAACAAAGTCTAATGCGAGTGTATGTGACGGCACACCACTGGAGCTGCGTGACTTCGATTTTTGATTTCTCTCGTTAAAGTTATTATCGCATACGATCGACGATCGATCGATCGGTTAATGCATAACTTATGCCCTAAGTCTGCACACGGACAATATTAATAATCGCTTTTCAGTTGTAACAATACGGAAGAAACGGAATACGGAATGTTTATGCTCAACCATAATTGCTTAACCTGAGTCTGAAAGCAATTTGAAAAATTTGTGTTGTTTTGTTTTACAACAGCAATTCTTTATTTCGTCTAAGTGACCATTAAGACAATTATTAAGGAATAATAAATTACCATGTTGAATACTGAAATTATATTCAAGGCTCATCCCACTTAACAGAAGGGTCTTTCTAAGATTGGCAAAAATTGGTCACAAATTGGACCCGTCCACAAAAATGTGTTCATTTCACATTTCAAACAAGACAAATAATCTAATTTTCTGTTTCTTTCTTTAATCATATATATCACAACACTAACTAATTTATTTTGCTAACACTCCTTTCCTTCTCTCTCTCCTTCTCTCTACGTATTTATTGAATAGATGCGATTAGATTTCTCCCCATAAACGACCCTTTTGGACTTTACTAATTTGTGCTACATTACGTAATGCGTCAAGGACTTCAAGACATCAAGCAACGTGACCTACCCTAAAGCATCATGTCATCATTATCTGTTGCCTTCGTTTGTGTGTGATGGCAATGATAATAATGGCAATAATAACAATGATGACGATAACGTTGGCAATGGCTATGATGACGAAAAACGTACTTGATGCATTGTAATTTTGTACCGCCTGTCAAATGCAGGCCGGACCATCATCGTAACGATAATTTAAAACATTCGGGCGTGTACGTAAGATAACATGCTGGAACGTAAGATAGACGTATACATAATATATGCAGAAAGAGAGAGATATGTACTTCGTACATAGATTATAATAATATGTACAAAGATATATATTCTGATAAATTGTTAATCTTTGAGAGTTGCAATTTAATTCCTTCGCTACTTTGAATATTTTTCTTAGCCATCTTCTGACGTCGATAAATATGTATTGCTTAAGGAAGGATTTTTCCTTATATATTAAATGAGCCTTGGGCTAGATTTAGTTTTTATTTCATTTACGATTTTTATCCCAATAAATTCAGAAAACGTTTAGGGATACACGCAATATTGTTTGCGATAGTGCTGAAATAGAAGCCGCCATCAATTGAAATAAAGTTATATTTCATAATTATTTGAAACGCTTACTCTTCGCCGAAAACAAAAATCATTGAAAAATTAAGTGAATAGTCGGAATAGTAACGTTATTGAAGATTTTGACATTTCTATAAATTTCCATGGTTTCTAGAAACAAAGTAGATGAATTGGCAGACATCGGTAGCAGTTTTTCTTAATTTTCTTTAATCTTTCGAGGAAGATATTCCCAAAGAAATCTCTAAAAAGGTTTAACAATACTACAAAAAGACGTTGGCATGTGAATTTTTTCGCAGCAAAATACACGGAAATGGAAAGTAATAAATAAGAAATGCAACAACAAATACAACAACAACAACAACATCACAAGATAAGTTAATGTCCAGAATAACAACAAAACAAAACAAATTTACAATAAATATATTTTGCAGTCACATCTCGGACAATAATGCGCAGACCTAAGACGTTATAAAAACGAATTTCTATATTAAGAAAAGCTGACTGTAAGCAGTTTAGGAAACATTAATGAAATAAACGGAAATTAAATTTGAATAAAGAAACTATGGTGAAAACCCATTTGGGGAAAAAATTTTGTAACGCTAAAATCATTGCGTTAATCGAGCATTTTTTATTCTTGTAGTAATCCAGTCTCGTTTTTCGATTAAACCATTTGTAAGGGGCAAAATTATTCTATTAATTACGTGGGTCGGGCATTAGGATTTACTGTGGGTTCCGTTATTAAACCACCCTTCATCCCTTTTGACAACATTTTCTCTTAGATACATCCCCCACCCCCCGGGGGGGAGGAGGTATGCCGCGCGTTTATACAATAATATTTTTGATTATATCGAGCCAGATAATTCGAAAATAGAAAAAATGAAATTGCTGGCCGATTTGCTTGAAAAATGAAATAATTTCGATTCATTCAAAGCGTGCATCTCGATTATGATTTCGAAGAGATCATTCGTTTGGCACCTAGACACCGTAATACATTTTCTTTCTTTATTCTTCGGACATTGAGCACGAATTATTTATAAAGGAATTTAATGTCACGCAAATTTTTTGACCTTTATAAAATTTTGAATCAATGAAATTTCTAATTAATTTTTCTGATATATTTTAACACTACACACAAATCATCTACGATTATTTTGCATTCAGATTGAGGTAAAATCTTTGATTTATCAAGCCCACTACCACGGACTCTAAGCGCACTTCATTTTTCATGTCGGATCCGATTCGCTTCGAATTGATTCGTTAGTTTACCAGATGTTTTAACGTTATATATCAAATAGAATTTTCGGCGTTTTTTTTGAGTAACTGTTTAAAATAATCTGAGGAAAAATCTCTATGACACTCAATCGATTTCGTGGACCTTATCGTGCTAATTACGAATTGAATAGTCCGTTTTAATGAAAGTTATTTCTGTTTTAATTGCCAATTAAAAAATTCGTATATAGTAAAAGAAGACGTTTATCAGGGCAGTTTTTAGGACTTGGGAAAGTTCGACTAAGGAAACGGACCGGAAGGAAGTGATTTTTGATATTATTTCAAACGAATAAGCATCACCTCAAGATGCTGAGCACACGACTTTCTTAATTTAAAAACAACATAAAATATATAGTAATGAGAGAGAGAGCAACTTACTTTTTTTAATTACCTCGAGAAGGAGAACTACTTATATGTTTCTAGGAATTAAAAAAAATTGAATAAAAATAAAACTATAATTTTAAATAAAAGTATAGACGTTTTCTTACTTGGCAACTTGTATCATCAGTATCAAAAGTTAATGATGTTTTTACGAGTTTTTAAAAAAATATATAAAATGGTAAATATCTTGCATGTCTTTGTGACTTTCAATAGATAGAAAGGAATGTTGTCAATTTTTCTAATTTTTTTTGTTTATATATTTTGAATGACAGGTGTCGTTGATGAGACGCTATTATTTTCCCCCTCACCTCTCCCCTTCTTGACCTTGTGTTCGAATTCGGTACAGTTTACACAATCTAAAATAATTTTATAACGAAAATTCTTCAAGTAAGGAAGTTTGATATAAAGTTAATACATGGGTTGAATGAATTTCCGACTCATTTGAGGTCACAAATTTTGAAATAATGAAATTGGTTAATAATACATTTCTAAAAAAAATTTGACGAAAAATAAAATATCATTCATACAAATGTTTTATTTCCACTTCACCCTTCACGACTAAGCTTACAAAAAATCAGGTAAACCTTTTCAGATCGAGCGGTGTGCCTAGGCATTGATGACTTTTTGATGACTTTTTAAAGGAAATTTAGATGACTTTAGTTGTGGAATTGGAAAATATTTAGATATATCAAGTTAAGCTCTCTAAGGCTTTAGATGATTTCGAAAATGGGATTAATTTTACTGCTATCCATAATCTTCCATGCTAAAGTTCATTAAGTTAGTGGAGAGAAAAATATTCCATTTGCAGGTTTTCTCCATTCCTTTGTGATTAGCTTAACGTTTTATTTTATTTTATTAATTTATTTATTATTTTTTATTGTTTTACTTTTAGCATTTATAAAATGTTTTGTTAAAATATTTCTCACCAAATGGCAAAGCGTTTTGTCTGATTAAGATTTGTTAATTTTATTTCATTTTATTTGTTTGTTCCTTTTGCTCGTTTCTATGAAGTGTGTTTTATCATAAAAATTGATTTGATTTCATCAAATCGTATCAGTCATCATCGTATCAGTTTTAAAATCGAGCAAATTACTTTAAGTTCAAAATCTGAAAAGGTTTCTGAAAAATCTGAAAAGTTATTTCCCTAACTGAAAATGTTTAAGGGAATCCGTTTACTACAGATAAACCCTTTTCATAATAAACTCATTTATATAATTTATATATTATAATATATTATTTTTATATTATAAAAGAATTACGTGATCTTTTATTGTACTTGAATTTTTTCTCATTAAACTTTTATCGTAATAAATATTAATAAATATTCTTACTTTGTAACGGTAAATGGATGTAATTTATATTTTGCAATGAATAAAGGTAGAAGAAAACTACAAAATTACGTAATCATGTGAAAAAATACGGTCACCGTCGTTACAAGCACACTAAAGCAGGTGAATCGTGGTATGTCATCCGGCAAGATTTTCTGCAGGACAAATTTTTTTAAAAAAAGTAACCACAAAAGATAAAAGCCACAGCAACCGTTTCCGCATCCCTTTCCACTGAAATACGGCGTCAACATCCGTTGAAATTTTGTATACTTGATTGCGGTGAATTGTTCGAAATATGCCCCTCGCCACGAGTTCACCACCAGTTGTTCCCAACAAGCTCGGAAGCAGATGGCCGAAAATGGCCCAAAAGGAGCAGTCAAATGCACGCACACAGAAATTCCGAACAGAAAAATATGAAAAAGAGACGTCACTAACCGCTAGGCGATTCGTTCCACCATTTAGAGTGAAATGCAAAAAGGAATAAGATGTAAAAAATAAAATCATTGCTGAATATTTTACTTTTTACAGTAATAAATTTATAAAATATTAAAATATTACAAGAAAACTCAACTCAAGTAACCGCAAACAAACCGTCGAGCAAACAAAACAGTAAACGAATGAAAGAAACACCAAAAAGATTCAGAACCAAAACGCATTTTTGTCTTTTTTTGCGCCGCTTCCGTTTCCGTTTGCCGTGTTTTACGTGTGCACGCACCCTATTGTTGTTGTTGTAAATTTTGTTGCTGGATATCATCAACAGTGCTGTGGAATACGATAAAGAACCAGAAGTTGCGATGCATGCTGCAGCGTATCCTTGAAAAGGACGAGAAATTAAAGAAACATTTTTTGAGGCAAAAAGAAGGTTGTGAAGGGAGAAAAGAATTGTAGGTGAATGAAAGGGAAGAAAGAAAAGGAGAGGAAGAATTAAGTCGAAGGAAAGGGGAGTAGCGACTTTGGAATACAGTAAAGAAGAAATGAGGAGAAATGGAGTCTGTACGGCATTCATTCATGAATTTTACATAAGTTCACGAAATAAAGAGCGCAATGAAAACAACAAAAGCAAAAGCTACTACAGGACTCATATGAGTAGTACCAGAATCGCTGCAACGCTCGCGGTTTTTACCATCATAAGTTAAGCCGATCCATAGACCAAGTTAATCGATTTCCTTAACAATAACAATAATAAACAAAATATTTGTCATAAAACATCCACATGCACTAGCATATATCAATACATCTGAAAAAACAATACGAATACAAAAACAAAGAATGAGTCAAGACGATAGGCAAAAGAGTAGTAGATTTCAATTCTCTTGCGTTCAGATATTGTTGGTGAATTGGTGGTAATGTTATTCTGCTCTGTTATGGTTCTTCTGGTGCACACATTTACATCGTACATTTCCACAAAGAATGAAGTCTCTTCACCCAGGAGAAGTAACTGCAATATCTAACAGCGATAACTGCGAAGGCAACTATGCGAACAACAACGATGGGATATGTTATTTCTACAAAATAGATCCCGCATATGGGACGATGTTATTTCTACAAAAATAAAAACAGTCTCGAATATTCTCTTGCCTGCAACGTATCAAGCAGTTTTTTTCTTCTTTCGCATGTTGCCAATCTATAAAATCCATAAAGTACAAATTCAATTCGTTCTTTTGCAAACGACTACCTCGATTTTATTGATTACGAATTACGACATCATAAAATTTATTGGGCGAGATAATGGATGAAAGGTATTGAACAAGGAGCGAGAGTTATGGTTTCTGCAGTTCAGAGGGATGGCATAATATCAAAGGGATGATACAATGCCACAGGGAGAAACAATACCGAGCGTATCGAGCATGATCCTGAACCAGAGGTATGGTTTCATATTGGAGAGAATGAAAGGAAACCCCGTAATACAGTTCGATAGTTCCGAAATCCTGGTATGGAACCGTCGCAGATTAAAGTTAAACTTAAGATGCGATCGGCAATTAGGGATAAATTCTGAACTTCTTATGATTCCAAAACTGCTCAGTTTTCCTGAACATAGCCAGGGAGACGACGGGGATTCCACGAATCCATTTCCTTTCAAATGAAAGTAATCAAATAAAATCGTATTTCCGAAAGGAAGATTCCGAAAGGAACAAATTGTTTGCTTCTTATTGCTTTCAAAAATTGGACTCGGTGAAGTTTCGTCGATTTTGTATTCGGACAATATGACAGTTTATTGCAGTATTCAACAGACATAAGCAGAACATCATTATCTACCACAAACGTTATATTTAATCTGCTCTAATTTGTCTTGATTTAACGTTGGAGTCGCCGGAGGGTTCGTGTTACCGAACTGAAGGAACGTCTGGTTCTATAATAGAATACAAAGGAATTCCAGACATCGTGATGCCTCGCAGACAGTTTCGACATAATGATAATGTTGATGATGATGATTATGATAGTAATGATTCTATCTAGCCTTTCATTATGGTTTACTTGCTTTCTTATCTCCTTGCCTTCCAGCAATAAGTTTTTGTATGCATACTTTTTAGTTTAAACTGTCAAAACAATGGAGAAGCACGTCTTCGTTTCAAAATGCAAAGCGTGTTTTTCTGCTTTTAAGGATCCCTCACATCCTCTTTCTCAGTCGCTTCGTCACTCCTTGCGTATAACCAGAACGCGCTTAAAGCCATTAAAGAGAAACCGTAAAAATCCTTACACTTAGGATTTAAAAACGGCAACTCACCAGGAACATTTTCTTCTGTTATCGGACAGAAAACCTCTTACTTTTATTTTAAAAACTATGAATACTAAACGTATAATGAATTAATAATTTCTCTGTTAACAAACAAACAATTTTTCTTCATAAAAATTCATTTAAGCTAAGAAATTATGAGTTTATTTATGGATTCTCTATTTGAGAGCTAAAATAAAAAATTGGTGTAAACTATAAAGCAAAAAAATAAATGAAAAACCCTGTTTACTTAGTTTTAATTTAATTAAATCAGTCTAGCGGGTTTTGTCTCACTAGAATTCAAAGTTAACCAAAGTTATTAAAAAAAATAAAAAAAAAATTCAAAATTAACCAAAGTTATGCATTAAAAAACGTTTTGGTTATTTGATGTCGTCGAGATTTCTAACGGTCTGACATGAAACCGTGTAAAGTGGTTTCAAAAGCTATCAGTTTTAAAATCGGCCCTGGCTGTTCGGAGGCTAATTATGGTTGACACACTTCTTGGATTGAGAATATGCAAAAGTCACGTTATTTTTTGGACAGGTAAATTAAGCCCTCTATGAGTTTCGGGTGGAATTAATAAAATTAGGAATATTTGTTCATCGTCGAATTATGTGAATGTTTCCAACTTAATTTGTGTATCTAGTATTACTCACACTATTTAATTCCTCTTTCAAATTATCTATTCAACAGTTGTTAAACTTCGATATCTTTAGATGGGATTTATTGCATTAATTTTAATTAATTACTTCTTGCATTGTTAGGAATCTTCACGATAACAATGCCATGGGTGACTGTGTGGCGATACGACCATCGATATATATTTTGCGTAGAAATATACCATCATCAATTTGTGACACCAATTGTGGACAACTCGCCTGGGCCAGATAATGCGTTAGATGTTCACGATGAAGTCAAAAAGCTAAAGTTTTCATAGAAGAAGCATCTCGAGGAAACTCTAATAAAATTGCATACATGACTACGTATTGATTTATTAATATAGACAGATTTCCTAATTAAAAATTTAGTAGATATTAATAAATAATATCTTTATTTAAGAAATTGCTGAAACATTAAATCATCCCATACAAGAACGATCTGAATAGGAAGCTTATTATAAATTATGAATTTTGTGTTTCCGTTTCTTTCAGTTTTAATAAAATAAATATAAATTACAAGAATCTACGAGTGCAAAATATACGATGAAAACTTAACTTCAGTGTGTTCGTTCCACACAAATGATTAAGTACTAAATTCTTTTAAGTGTTCCAGAAAATAACTCAACCATGACCAAAATTATGTAGTAATAATAAGGCCAACAACAACAACAAAAGCCAATGTGAAAGGCCATCAAGAGCTTAGGGAGCTTGCTTAGAGGCATGCGATTATAATAAATACTATAATATTTTGTCGTTAAAATGATTTATTGATCAAAATGGATATTTTTAGTAGTTGAAAATGATGCGATAAATTTGTAAAGGAAATTGCAACGAACCATTAAAAAATATTATCATATTTATAATTTATTTGAGGTATATTTTATAAAATAGAATGAATGCATTTCCGAATGTCGCAAAGATTATTTTTCATAACATTGAACATTTTACATATTCAGAAGGAGAAGTAAAGGATCTGGGCCTTTTTATTAAATTAATTCCTTGAAAGTAAATAAGGAAGCTTCTCCAATATTCTGAAATGTGTGTGGTAGAAAGAAAAATTATGAGCAGAAGATCTATATGGCAATCATTATTGCGAATAATTCTTTAATTAATAATAGTATATATACAGTATTATAGTGATGACAAATTTGGTTTGGATCGCATAGATTTTATATTAAAAATCTAATGATATGAATTTATAAATTAGAATGTTGGATCATTAGGTTCCTTCAAATTTTCTTGACAAATAAATCCAACACATACAATTTTCTTAGCCCCATCAGGATTAGTAAATAAAGGCATTAATTTCTCCTCGAAATTTTCTCTGGGGCAGCGTAGATGCAACTTATATTTAGTAATCCTGTTCTGCGGTCATAGAACACCAAAAGAATTCGTGTGTTTTCGTAATTTGGAGGCCCCGGGAGTTTCTCATTACGAAAATTTGTATCCGGATTTTTTTATTTTTAAAATTTATGGTTTCGGAATCTGGTATAATTTTATCGCTGAAGGCTTTGCCCTTTGGAATTTTGTCGTTTCATGAGCTCAGTTATTAACCCTCCAAGTAAGCTTGAAATAAAAATTCGTAGCTTTTTGCGCCGCTGGATTACTTTATAATTTAATTCACAAATAAATAAATAAATAAAATAAATAATAAATGCTTAGTACGATTTGTGCTGTGAAGGTTTCGTGCACATTTAAAAAATGAAATATGGTGAATAAATTTCTTATTAATGATCAGAATTTCTTGCCCTGATGAGTATGGTGAAAAAGTATTTATCCCTAAAGTAATGTAAGTGCGTCTCTTTTTTCTGTGCTTTTTAACAATAGAAACTTTGGAATTTTTTAAAGAACTTTAAAAAAAAACCAAAAAGGCAACCCTTTGGTGCTAAACGTTGATTAAATTGAATCCAAATAAAACCCTACAAAATCGAACTATCAGAACTAAACCAACTCGAATTATATCCACAATTGAACAAATATGCCTCTAGCGATTTCGACAATGATTTAATAATATTAGAATAAGCTTGAATACGAACAGATAAAATAAGATTTATGAAGCACCCGCGGCGTTAAAAGCAAGGCACAACGATGGGGTGCCTGCAAAAGCGGCAGGAAAGTAAGTAATCAGGGAGGCTTCTCCGCAGGGATGCGCAGATAAGAGAGCTTTTGGGGAAGAAACTTTTTTTGGGATTTCGGAAGCAATTGCAGCAACTGCGGCCTGCTGCTCTTCTTATAATACTTCGACGAAGGAATTGTTCGAATTGTCATTCCAACACTGTACACCCGCGCAGAAATCATTTTGGTGGGGCGAAGAAGACAATTTGTAGATATCGGAATACTAGACTTAAATTCATAAGGCATATTGTGATAATGCAGTTTTTCGTTGTAGATTTTATTTTCAAATTGCTTCTTCAAGTTACATTACGTTACATTATATTTATTTGCCTTCTCACACCTTCAAAGCAATATTTTTCTTCCATAAATAAAGGATTTCCCAATAAGAGCGGGTCGACGTTGACAGTCACTAGCGGTCATATTGTTAAGCCAGCGTTTGGCAAGTCCAGTGTTTGTAATTCAGACGGTAATGCCAAATCACCGTAGCAAGTAATACTATTGGGCACCGCGTTCAGACGATGAAGCTTTATTGTCAAAATGAGTGTCCGTTATTGCAAACAGTCTGCGCATTTTGACTGAAAAATCACCTTCAGCGAAAAGGCGCATATTTAGATGAATGGCTATTTGAACAAGCAAAAAAATGAAAAAGTAATAAAGTCATGTTATTGCGAATGTAATATGTTGTGAGGTTCTCCCTTCAAGCCAGAAGTTTGTTCTATTTTTTTTGGTTTCAGTACAATATTTGTTTTTAAGTCAGAACTCAATTTATTTCTTTTAATTTGACCTTTTTACAAATATATGTAAACCAAAGAGAGGCCCATAGCAATTGATAGATTAGTGATAGACGATTGAACAGTATCCTAACAAATATATATCGTGTAAGTCGTGTCGTGTAAATGTAGTATTTTACAAATACTAAGATTGATCTCACCGACATTTAAAAATGTAATTAACATTCAAGTGAAATAAAAATATGTATGAAGAAATACATACATATATTGAACAAATACAATATCTTAACAAATTGAAGAAAAAACCAATAGAGGGATGACAAAATGCAACAACAAAGTGTAGAAAACAGTATTACTATGAGAATCAATTACGGCAATAGTCATCATGACCTTCTCGTCAAAAATAAAGAATATTTGTTTACACGAATTTACAGAAAGTTAGAAACCAGTTCAGAAGAAACTTCTAGATTCACTAACCCAAGAATTTACTGAAAAAATAGCATCGATATTTTGAGTATTGAAAGTTCTAAATAATAAATCTAACTAAGGAACTTTCCATTTTTTGACGTAGAAGAAACCATCCGGTAGAGTTTTCCAACTTTTCTATAAATGAAGAAAGAACGAAGAAATGAAAGAACTTCTTTTTTCTAAGAAGAAAGGAAAGAATAAGAAGAGAGAGAGAAGAAGGTTGCAAAAAAGAGGGGAGAGATATACAAGAAAGTGTTCTCAAGCGTATTTTCCTGATAATTAAAATATTATTGAAATTTATTAATTGGACACTCGTTAAAATTTAATAGCTCTTGAAATTATTGTAATTTACATTTCTTTGCCCTTGACAATTTTACGTCCTGCAAATAGATTTTTGAAACAAATATTCAGTTTCTGCTTTACGATAAAAAATCAATCAAAAGGAGGCATTGTAAAAAACGTTCATAAAGAACTCTGCAAGTAGAACTGAATGCAAAAATAAGATAAAAGCAATGAAACTTAAATTTTACTGGTATCGATTTTACTAATTCAAATATAAAAACCAAAACTACGGCCATCCTGTTTCATTTCTTCATTAGGTCCTTTTATTTATTTAAAACGTTTGCGAGATCAATAAAAAAAGCCACGATGTATCGAAAGCGAAAAGCTATTTGAACTTATTTCGCTTTATTAAAATATGTTTCATTGTGTTCTTTAACATTTATTAGCTCACTTGACAGCCTTTCCCCCACAGGGACTATATGGGTCAATTCTCGGTACACTGAGAGCTCAACTAAATACACACACACTTATGCACTCACCAACTGGATGCCACGCATGCATGCATACTTGATCGGAGATACCTTTCTACGACTCTCGACATTTTCATTCGTAGCTCTCTGGAAACAATTTCCTCTGATTGCCGTCAAGGGTCCTTTACTTTTCCCTTTAGATACCTCTCTCCTCAATTCCTCATTCATGCATTTTGTTCTCATGAAATTTACTCGAATTCCTTGCGTCCGCTCGGCAGCTTGGTCACTGGCTGAGGAAAATCAGGAAGGAAGGTGCTGGGAGAGAAGATAACTCTGCTGATTATGTTGGTAATGACTGTGTTGGCAATGCGGAAATAGTTTCTAGTTGTAACACCTAGTAAGGTATGGGGGCATTTTAAAGCAGCGTAACGAAGGAAGTCAGAAATAATAGGCGATGATAACAAAAATATTGAGTGGATGAAGAGAAATACCATCTGCCTTCTTTTGATTTCGTTTTTCTAGACGAGTTTATGGATAGATGTTGATGGTACATATGAAACTTTTCGAAACTTCAACTTTCTTCAACAACTTTTTATAAAATCAAAAATTAAAGAGATAGCATTTACAAATTATGCAAACGTAAAAGCGATTGCATGAATAGTGAATACTCAAATAATTTCCCCGACATTCTCTATCCATCAACCAAATTAAGAAATTATAAATGTAGTCAAAAGAATGGCAAACAATTTAAGTTTGGGTAACGGAAACCACGGAAAGGAGTTCTCATCCTCAGGAAAAGAACCTGGAGAAAAATATAATATTACACATCCTCCTATTGAAAATCCATAGCCTAGAGTGTTCCAGAGTTGATGTCACCACATTAAAAGACGTTCTATTAAATATTTGAAATATTAATAAATATAAAATATTATTTATATATTGTCAAGTATTAGGATCCTATGACAGATCTGATCTGCAGATTTAAAACTATAAGGACGCTTACGTTAAAATACTATAGCTTAAAGGCCTTCAGCAGAAATATCATTAGGAAAAAATTTTCAAGATTATTTAACCTTCAGTTTAAGGATTTAGTTTAAAGGTTTAAGGATTACTAATGTAGGTTAAGGATCTGTATTTAAGCCAAAATCATTTTAGAATTTTCGTAAACTTTAAAAAGTATGCTACCCTTTCTTTTGAGAAATATTTCGAATTTTTAATAACAATTTTATTGAGCCCCCTTAGAAATATGACCAAAAGAAATCAATGATATCGAGAATGAAAGGGAGCGTTTCCTTATTTCAATTACAACAAATAAAAACTACAACAACGATAACTACAAAAGCAACAAAAAATATTGGAGGAATGAAAAAACGGTGGCCATCAAACTTTTCTTGCCGCAAATTTTCGCTGAAACAGTTTGCACTTTTGGCAAACTAATGCTGTCGCTACCGGTGCTGCCGCAACTTTTGCATCAGCTTATTTTTCATTTGAAACCAAGTTGAGCGGTTTTGAGAACAGCGAATATCACGCTCAGAGCAACGATCAAAAGTTTGTTCATGTAATCGCGTAATTATTGGAAATTAACAGCGTAACCAAAGCAGGAAAGGAAAACTTTTGTTAAAGCGACCAATCTGGAGCCACCGACTGCGGCTGAAGTGCGACAAATCGATGAATGCGCAGAGAAAGTTTGCATATTTTTTTTCTTCTGAAATTGTACTTTATGGGCGGCAGGTTTTATTAAAAATGCACAAATGAGGAAGATGAAGAAAACGTGAGGATGTAGAAATAAAACCAAAAGAAGAAAAAGAAGAAGACGGAATAAAGCCAGAAAAGATCTTACGTTGTAACGCTTGAAAAAAACCCAGTCGATAACTTTGTTAGCAAATTTGTTTTTCGCCTTTGTTATTCTTGTTGTTGTTGTTTGTACGTCTGTTGTAGACAAGCATGAATGAAAAAAAATAATTGCATTGCACCCAGCATCCAACACCTTTCGTTCTATCCTCACCACCACTACAAACCAGGTAACCTCTACCCGTTTTGAGGGCCCGTGTCTTACGTCCTCTAGCCGACTATCTTCTCATCCTATTGGCAAGAGATTCCCGGGTGACCCACTTTGAGTTAAATTTATTTTTTAGTTAAATGAAAAGTTTTTGTAACTAAGTTCAAAACGCAGGGAATGCGGAATGGGGAATATCTCCAAAGAAAATGCCAAAGAGGAACTGGAGCCAACACATGCGAAGAGTGCCAAATGTGTGAATTAATTTAAAAATAAATATTTAACGTACACCTTATCGCCACTTACACTCTAATGAAATTTTCAGAGTTGTCGGCAATCCTGGGTAGGCGTAACATCTAGCTGTTCACACTCAGAATCGTATTTAAAAAAATTATCGATTCTAAAATCGAATATTGGTTAGCAGAATACATTCTAAAGACTCTTAAAAGTAAGAGAATAAGGAAGAGAAGGAAGACGAAGGAACTACCTCTATGAATAATTGGTGCAGATTTAAAAAGGCGTAAAATATTCACCACTTTTTGGGTCCTGTAAATTAGTTTCCAATGAATTCATTCCAAAATATTGTAAATATAAAAAATGGGCACAGGTTAAAAAATGGGTTTAGTAACTATACTACACAAAATGCGAAATTTTTTGAGTTAGAAGGCCAAAATTAACCAAGAAGAGAGGCGTGGACGGCGTAGTGATTATTAGATTGATGCTATAAATTTCAATTACAAGTGTTGGGCGCATAGTCCTCGGCCAATCCGAAGTTAGCGCAATGATTTCTAATTTTTAGGTTCTAATACTTTTAATTTGTTTCTTTAATTTTGTTTCTTTTTCCGTATTTCATTGATTGTAACGGAAAACTTTAATTTTGATTCTGGTTTATTTTGGCTAATTTTAATTTAAAGCATAGAAAAGATTGCAAACGCCTGCAAATGCAAGCACGATTATGAAAATAAAGTTGCGTGCGTATCGTTCATAGCTGTTAACTTAGATGTTAACTTGCATTCTGTAAAATGGCGCATATGTTTCCTTAACATTCCTCTTTGAAACTCTTGTTTCCATAAAAATAAATTTAGAATTTAGAATTTTACCATTTTTTAAAAAGAAAAAGTAAACGAAAAACAAAAAAGAATAAAGTGCATGATGGGTATGTCATTGCTGTTGTTGTTGTTTTTATTAATATCTCTGTTATTTTTGTTGGAGTTCATGCATGTTTCAAAGTGCAATTACTTTCTGTTTCCTCATGTTTCTATTTCATGAGTTGCTAGGATTGAATGACAGTTTGAGCAACAGATGCTTTTAGTATACATGTTACTCACCGACGTATCGTATCATCATACATTTCCTAATAAATTTCCTATGACCGCCTATACCGAATGGCCATTATGGAAATACAAAGCAACACTTTTCCTTATGTCGAAAGAGGGCGAAACATCACATATGAAGATGAAGTTAGAGGAAGGAAAATGCAACAGATTGCGTTACCGTATTTTCTCATTTACAGCCCACCCCCTTCGCAAGTGGTAAAAATTCTTAAAATAAATTGTTGCGAAAAGTTTTGATTTGACCCATAAAATATAAACGATCGTTTCAACAAAGTCGATAACGAGCTGGTCGCAGCCAATCTGCACCGATCTGAACGCACTAAGACAGCGATGGAAAAACAGAAGTGATAAAAAAGTTGGTAAAGGCGGTAGGAGTACATATTCTTTATATATATTTTCCCAATTTGTATTTGTTATTTAATTTATTATTTAAAATAAATCATTTAATTATAATATATTATGCCAGAAATCAAGAGAAGTTTGTTTGAATATGCATTTCGTAGTTAATTTCCATCATTATTAAATTTCGATTTTAATTTAATTAAATTAGAAAAATTTTATTTAATATTACATAACAATGGCTAATTAATACTAATTTATTTAATGTTACATAACAATAGTTAATTAATATTGCTAAATTTTCGATAAATCAAATGAAGAATAATTCAATTAAGATTTGTCCTGTTTGAGGTCACTACCGTTGGTTTATTGGCAGTAATTTTTTCGAGGCAAACGTTCTGTTATATTCACCTGATTATTTACTGGGAGAGGAAGTGAGAGGGTGAATAAAATTGAATACAATATAAGAAAAACATCTGTGGGAATCAGTTATTTTAGAGAGTTGGTGTAAATTAATTTATTGACATAAAATTCAATTTCTACTAGTATTGCAATTGTGTTTTTCTCAATCCTGATCTTTTTCAAATTCCGGCATCCCGGAATTTATTGAAACGTGATTGAAAATTTCTCTCCCCACCTAAGAATGTATGCCGAACTTACTAAAACGATTAACCCTATTTTCGTTGTCGTCTCGATTGAAGACTTTATTTTTCACAAAATTGGGCCTATTTAAGACGTTGTGCTTAACGTGGAGCAATATTAGGGCTCTCTTTGCGTAAAATAAAAGAGAATTGTTAAAATATGTTTACGAAAATGAACCTTGAACAGTCAATCTATGGACTTATCCTTCAAGGGGGAAAGTAAGAACGTAAGTAAGGTAAGGTAGATTGAGGAGAAAGATACAATGTGTTTAATACCCGGATACCTTAGAGTATATTTTGAAATAATCTTGTAACGTTTTCTTTTATATGCCTTAAATTTTTACGATCTTCTCTTGTAATTATTGCAACATTTTGCAGCCGTTCTATTTCCTCTACCTCAAACACACAATACCATTCGCTCCAGATTAAGTCGTGTTTTCATTTTAAATTAGTTCCGTTTTGTTGTTGCTATTTTGAGTATTATTGTTTCTGCTGTAGCTCACTGCCAAAAAATACACACACTCACATTCCAGTAAAATTTTGCATTAAGAAAATAAACAGAAAACTTACTGCAACTTACCCAAACAGAAACTCGTATTAAGTTATTATTTCTTAACTACACAGGGGCCCATTAAGGGCACAAGGCCTATTTACAATCGGGGCGGAGGGTAGGGGCGGAGGGTAGAGGCGGCGTTAGACCGCAGAGTGCATTCTATGGACGTGCATAATGTGTATCGCTATTAATGAGGCTCTGTTGGGCTAAAAGGATGTCGGGTGGGGCCAAATTAGAGCCTCATCAGAACCAAAAGGCACTCATAGAAATAAGCGGGAGGGAGATGCGTGGGGTCATAATTCCAGTGAATGATGAAGAGTAAGCCTTAATAATGTAAAAATAATTGCACTACATGCACTTAACAGCTTTCTTTTGCTTTACGAAGCGTTAAGTATAAAGTGAAAATGTCGTTGTTGTTGCTGCTGCTGGTAGTCGGAAGACTAGCGCGGAAATGCGCGGCCTTTATGATCCAATAAAATTTAGGCCATCATTCCCTGATTCATGGAAATTGAATTTAATTTGGTTTTTTCCCTTTTTGTGTTCTACTTATGTTTTTTTCTTTGTCGGAATTAATTCATAGAAAGGAAAGGTTTTTGTTTGAGAGGAAATTCTTTGATAATGCCAAAGAGTTTTCCTCCCGCGCCCCGTTATTCCGCTTCCTTTGTTTCAATATACGTTGCATTATAGTTATAAATCAGAACTCTTAATATATGAATTTCACTTAATACTTTTTATTATACAAATTGTATAGAACGAAGTGCTTCCGTATTCTTCAATATTTGAAAATCAAAGAACTCGAAGAATTGTCTCTCGCACATTCACTATCACTATCGCTTCCTACCTCGCTATTCTCGCCTCACACTGACGAAGGAAAAAGTTTCCCTTAACAAATTAGAGGGTGGAAAATTGGTTAGTTTGACACAAAAATCTCACTAGTCTCAGATTGAAAAGGGAAGTAAAGACGAATAATAAAGGGTAGAAGATGAAAAAGATGAAAATAACGAATGCTAAGGATCCTTTTTACGAAAATCTAAAAAAGGTAAGGAAATCGCAGCGAAAATTTAAAACTGAAAACTTTTCGACAAGTTTTCCAATTTCCATAAATTAAAAAAAAATAGGAAAATAAATCTCAAAAATATCATCGATAGAAACCAACAATTTTATTAAATGAAAACCGTCCTACAAAATTTCGACATTTTTCAACAAACGACAGGATTCCAAAACAAGTGGAAAATGAAAGGCTAGGTAGAAAGAAGCAGTGTGTGTGCGTGTGTGTAAGAGAGAGTAACAGCAGGAAGATGAGACAGGAATGTATAAGAGTTAGAACTTTTGTATTATAAAGAAAGTTAAAGGACTTATTAGTACCAAAATAATGTTCGTGAAATGAAAAGAAAAACAGGAGTAAGAAAGTTTTTCGGATTTCTACCAGAATTTACGACATCCTCTTAAACAAATTTAATGCAGAAGGATCAGAAAGAATTTTCAACAAAAGAAAATAAATGATACTTCGCAGCGGGAAGAAGAGTAAGAATAATCTGATCCCTTTGAGAAATTGATTAAATTTTAACCGAAGCAGTCTTTCGGCGGAAATTGAAAAATGACGCATACCACAAATCATGCGGTTCAGTTCGCTGCGGCTTAGCAATATTGCGTCCTTCGTTAAACAAAAAGACTGACAATTGTTCAAATGGCCAGTAAAAATATTTCATCAGTTCGAAAAGCAATTTGACACGCCCCCGCTTAACTTCTAAGTGCTGTAATCTTACTGTTAACAAAGCGCGCGTATGCACACACATTCATACGCTGTTTTAGGTAAGTCTACATGTTCAATTTTAGCGCGCTTTTGAATTCATTTCCAAATAGCGAGCTGGATGCACCCACATACATACATACATACATACACACACACACACAAACAACACCCGTCAATGAAGCACCCCTGCACACATCAATGAACTTATCTATTCAAAGTACAATAGCTGCCTCCAGTATGGAAACTGTAAAACTACGGAAACCCTGTCGCCGAACTTGTTGCCCAATACATTTTACCAGCGGCTGCTACGATTTTATAAAGCGCAGCATTTAATTGTCTTAATTTGTGGCGACCCTCGCTCGTGTTTTGCCAATTTGTTACTTTTATTGGTGCTTGTGTTGTTGTTGAGGTTGTTACCAACGCTGTTGCTAAAGGGGAGAACTACAATGATTCGTGAATTGATTTGAGATTAAGCCCTTCCATTCTTAAGACTAACAACGATAACGAAAGCATAATGAAAAGCTTTCAATAGAGAGCTACACACAACATTTTTGGCACATCAAAGCAATAAACGACTTTGGTTTTTTTCATTACCGCTTGCTCTAAAGCACGAACTTGCAAACGGTCTGTGCATCCACAAAGTTTTAGAATTAGAACCTTGAAAGATTGTGCGCAGCTGTTAAACTTACTGTTTAGAACGCAAGTTAGCATTTTATGGGCGTTTCCTTTTATGACAGTCATGGATTTTCGAGATAATTTGAATCAAATAAAAAACCATATGAATGATTTTCACTGAACGGAATCTTAGTGATCTTTCAAACGACCTAATGAAGCGAAATAGTTTTCTCAGAAAAATTTAAAATTTAGTAATTGTGTCACACGTTTTGTTATTGACATAAAAAGCTGTTTTACTTCTTTTAACAAATTTTCTTTTAACTCAACGCACGTATAGGTGTTTCTTCATGGGATGCACGCATGGTATACCGCAAATATAGCCTAACGGTTTTGGAGAACATGGGGTCGTATAATACTGCGGTTGGTCCGCTTTTTACGGAATTTTTTGAAGGCTTTTTCTCTAAGAAAAATAATTTTAATTTTCGTCTCATGGAAAATATTAGAAAACTGTGTTTTAAAATTCACAAATTTTTATGTGATATTAATTTTCTCAGAATGGGCATATTTGGGCAATGGGCTCATTTGGGTAATGGGCATATTTGGGTAATGGGCTATATTTTTAAACATGTTAAGCAATATTCTTTCTAACGTCTCCTCACCAGTTTTCATTGATTTTACCTTTTATTTACTGTCTTTGTACACATACTTTTAGCTAGTGTTTTTCTTCTTCCTTCTTAATTCTTTCTTTTCTCGATCCAAGTTTTAACTTAATTTAACCGATTCGATTATTTTGAATTCAATACTATTTCACTAAAAGTTTCAATTGTTTTGCAATCGTTTGACTTTAGATGTCCTTGGGAAGATTGAAACTCGAAATTTTTTGTTGTAAACGTGACTCAAATTTAAAAACTATCCGAAGAAAGAAGCACAATTTACTAAGCAACTTTCTATATAAACTATAACTTGATTTTATAGTTTTGAAATACTTTGTCACAATGAAATACATCTTGCATCTTGTTGACCATACAACTCGATTAAGAATACTTTATAAGCATGCAATCCATACAATTTCAAATAGAATTTCATAAAAATTCATACAATTTCAAAAAGTTCTCCAATATGTTTCAAATGGAGAAAATGTGTATTTTTAAACATTTCTCTGAGTTTTAAGTAAAAGCTTTCAGTAATTAATACTAACGCATTTCATGCAATAAAACCTGCGAAAATAAAGACACCAATAATCTCTTCAAGGTTTAAAAAAACGTATTTCAAGCATTATTTTAATCCAATCTACATGAACTCACTGTAGCTAATTCTCTCGCAAATCATTGGTAGTGCGATTGGGACAACTTGGGAATACGTGTCAGACCCTTAATCCTTAAGTTACTTAGTGCTTCCTTTCCTTTCCTGCTTCCTTTTAATATTATTGAAGTTCAGACTATTTAAATTTTGACGATATTAAGTTCCCTGTTTTAACCAATTGCATACATGAAAATAGCTCATAGTAATATAAAGCGAGCTAAATGAAATGTGGTAAATAAATTTTAAATTCTTTTAACAAAAAAAATATTCATTTGTCGTAAAATAAAGTTTATCATAAATTATAACTAAAATGAGAGAAAAAAGGAAAATAACGCTTACCAAACCCACTAAAATGGAAAATAAAACTAAGAACAACAATAAGATTACTAAGAGTATGCAGGAAATCCAATCCAATCATTCACTGACTGAATTGAAGTTAGTAAATCCTGTCTACACATCTTGTGACGTCTCTGAGTTATCACACTTGAATTCCTTCTATTGTTCCTTTCCATTTGCAGATGAGATTTCTTTTCTAGTTGTTTCATTGTTTGTCTTTATTGTTGCTTTACTTATTGTGTTTTTGTTACTTGTAGGAATGATTTTTTATTTGTCTTTTAAGTTCAATAATCTTAAATAAATATGGTAACCCGACGATTGAAATACAAGTATACTTTTAATATTGATCGATGGAACACAAAGAGTTTTGAAAGAAAATAATCGGCCTAACACTCGACAAATGAAAAGAAAATAATCACACAAAGAGTTTTTACCAAATTAACAGAAAAATAGTTAAGCTTATACGCTTATCAATTTTATCTCTGCCTCATTCTCTCTGTCGTTCTCCTTCTACACCAGCTGTGATGGTTTGATAAAGTACAACGAAATTCCAAAAAAACAGTCAAACAGTCAACAATGTTTTGAAGATTATTGAAGTTTGCATGATCCTACAATTTATAATTTTGAAGAAAAATATTATTGAATATGATTTATTATTTCAATTTTTTTACTGCAATAACGTTAAATTTGTTTGGAAAATTCTTGTTTATTTAATGATATTCTATTTAAGGCTATTAAGTCGGCAATACGAAGCTTTTGCACAGTCTTTACATGCCTTACAGAATTTACTTCGCTCCTAAAAGTGTACAGAGTGTTATTGTGTCAACCCTAATCTCCTTCAATCTATATATCCACACGATTTCTCAGGAACTTCACTTAATTTTTTCATAATTTTTTATCAATAAGAAATTTTTCTTCAATTTAAAGTTTTATGTTTGTAGTTTGTACAAAAGTGTTCGGTTGGTAATGTTCTGCTGATACGGTGATGTATACACGTCCATGATGATGAGTATCAATCATACAGGAATACATGACATATGTATAGAGCAACCAAAGGCAGGGAGCTCCAACGAGCGCAAGCTTCCTACACAGAAAACCTATTAGCGGCACATCATCAGGCATTTACCAATTACAACATTTTTCCATTACAAGCACAGCTGGTTTTATTTTCGACTCTCTTATTTATCGATTTGTTCTATTCCTCTTTCTAGTTCTTATTTTTGCATTGCACATTTGCCGCTTTTTTGTTGAGTTTTATCAATTCGTTCGAGAGAAATAGAGCTCCTAGCGTCACCGTTAATAATTGGATTCGATAAAAGCGGAAAACCTAAAATCGATTTGGCAAACAGTCCTATTTGCTACTTTGATCATTTTATTACTGCTTCTTATTTGTTTTGTTGTTGGATAACTGCCTGATTCCTTTTTCGATTTACAATATTTTTTTTTGTAAAGATCACAAGGTTGAATATTGAATATTGTTAATGGGGTTCTCTTTTTTTCCGCCCCTATCTGTCTTTCTTTCTCTTTAACTAATCTTTATAAAACACCTTCAATTTCCATTAAATATTTCTTAGTGTTCCAATCATTTACGAGTCTCTTATTATTCTTAATCTCTCTTCTCGTCGTCATATTCTAGTCTGTATTATTAATCTATAACGGGCTGCCAACACATTAGTTTGTGATATGTCGGCAATAACTGCTTATAATTCAAAAACAAAAAATAAATTATATATTTATTTTAACTCCTGATAGCTCTGAATAGCATAGGATCTAAGCATTATTATTTTGGATAGCTCTAGTCGTTCATTTGGACACGAAAACCATGAAAAAAACGAAATTTCGTTGATAAATTTTTAAAAACTATACTGAAGACAATTTTTAACGAAAGTTAAATGAAATCGTTTGAACGATTGAAATATTCCACCAATGGTCGACTTGGATTTTTATAAAAAGGATTTAGAAGAATAAAAGAAATTAATATATATATATATATATATATATATATATATATATATATATATATATATATATATATATATATATATATATATATATATATATATATATATATATATATATATATATATATATATATATATATATATATATATATATATATATATATATATATATATATATATATATATATATATATATATATATATATATATATATATATATATATATATATATATATATATATATATATATATATATATATATATATATATATATATATATATATATATATATATATATATATATATATATATATATATATATATATATATATATATATATATATATATATATATATATATATATATATATATATATATATATATATATATATGTATGGACAAAAATCAACAAAAAAAATAACAAGTTTATAAAATAAATAAAAATAATGAAAAAATTGGATAATTAAAAATTAATATAAAGTAATTAAAAAATATATATGTACTGTGCGAGTGACAGAAATTTTAAACTTTTAAGTACATTTTTCACTGCTCGAAAATGAAATAACTTAATTTCCGATTTTTCTACAACGGTTCGATTCGATTAAACTTTTCAATTGTTTTTAATTAATTTAATACGAGTACGAATGTAAAACAAGATATTGCCATTTCATTCAATAAAGAACGGATTAAAAACTTTCTTTTGCCGATAGGTGTGCCCGTCGGTTCATCGTAATAATTGCATTGGAAGTAACAACTTTTGTAAATTGCATCGACAAAAATTTATCGGACGTTATTTTCTATCGAAAACAGCTGCTTCGTATAATTTTTTTTATTTTGCTTTTGAGTTTTTTTAATGCTATTGTTGGTTTTGTTGTTTTGTAGTTAGTTGTTGTTTCAGGCTTTTTACATTTTCGAAATTATATGAAATGTGAAACGAATGAAACGTGTGCGTGAGCGTGATCGTGAACGTGAGCATGTATGAACAAATGTAAAACATTGTACTCGTAACTCAATTTCGGATGTTTTAATCGGATTAAGAATTCGAAGTTTCAACATTGATATTGTTGTTATTGTTGGTATTTTTGAAGCTACTGCTGCTGTTGCCGGTGTTGCTCCGGCTACAACCACAACAACGCTCAAATGTTAGTATTGCCCATGTTTTTGCCTGGTATACTATCGCGATCACGATGACGATGACTATGCCGTTATTTAAACTGACATTGTCGGTATTGCTGTTGCTATTGCGGTTATTACTGCGACAATATTTGTACTGCTGGTGTTCTAAAGTTGTTAGGAGTTTTTAGGCGGACATCTGAACCCACTATGTACGTATGATAACTAATAATTCAATTACAACAAAATGGTTTGCGTTTGTTGTGCCTAAATTGAAAATATTTGCTTTATTTGTTGAAAACAAAAAACAAAACAAAAAAATATCAACAATAAACAGGATGTGACAGTTGGAAAAGGTGGAGGACTAAATGCTCAACTCAAATCAATTCAACTAAAGCCAACGGGATTTTACGATACACTCACGCGTTTGAAATTTAAATTTAGAGTTTAAAAGGGTTTTAAAAAAGGTAGAAACGTATGAAGACCACCCTGAGATCTGTGGGACGGTCTGGAGATGCTAGATTTGGTTAGTGATTATTATTTGCTAAAATATATACCAGAATAGTACAGCGTGTTTGAGTAAGTTAGTTTTATTTTTTAATAAAAATTGGTAGTAATTTTTGAAAAATTACCAAAGCAATTAATTTTCCTCATGTAGTATTACTAGCTCTTCTTTTTTGATAATTGATCTGCTTCCTGTCCGACTAATTTAACAAATTCTTGAATTTATCTGGATTTGACAGCTTCAATTGTCAGTCTTAATCATTTTGCCGTTTCGTAATTGAATGCTCTGAAAAATATCCAAGTCATAACTTTTGAAAAGTGGGAGTTATTTTTGAAAAGTTTACAGCATTACTGATTGTGCAGTTGTTTTAAATACACACGGTTAGCTATAATTAATAATTATTATCACGGCTCACATTGCTACCAACAACAATTCAAAAATGGAGCAGCGGATGCAGATATTCCCAAGCAAATGCCTCTTATTATTATTTTTCCTCAAAAAATCAATGGAATTTAGAGTGTTTTAATATTTTATTAACGTTTTAATTACAAACGTTTAGTATATGAACGCCTATTATTCTTTATATTCTTCTTCTACGCCTTCTTTCTCTTCTTCTAACTACTTTTTGCATTCGTAATTTTTACTTCAGTTCAATAAATATTGATTTTATTGAAGTTAATAATTTTCCCATAATTATGAAAAGAACTTTTGAAGAGCATACTAAATAGCTTTATATAAGCGAACAAACACACACGTACTCACCGATACAGTTATTTATACAAGTCACCACCGTATAGAGTGAATTGATTCGAGTCGATACATATGCCCATTGCCGTTTTAATAATAACTTTCGTGTCTCATGTGTATTTACCGACTTGAGCAGCACTTTGCAGACTGAGTGGCTTTCAATTAGTTATGCTCTGATTAAACACTGGGTAACTTCATGGCTTACTACGGCAAGTCCCAACGAGTCCAAGTCAGCCCATTGGATGGTTGGTTGATTGATTTACCAATCGGTTGACTTAGCTGACCCTCGATTATAGTGTTGAGTCCGTGAAAGTTAGACGCATAGGACAGCTGTTGTAGAACTTTCAGTGAGCTCCACCCGGCTGGGTAATTACTATTTATAGAAGCAAATTCGATCGATTGTAATTTTTATTTATTAGAAGAATTCTATTTTAGAATAATATTGTCCTGTTTATTATAGCGGCCCAGAAACTCAATTAATCGGACAGTGGCCTTTGGATGAAGAGTTAGTTGTTTTTTTTTTCCGATATCCGTGAAGCGATATTTCATTCAGTTTCAGGTAAAAAGGTTCATTAAGCCACTAAGATAAGAAAAATTCTAAGGAAGACAAATAAGGCAAAAAGAAGGCAAGCCAAACTTTGCTGTGGATTTTTTTGTGGAAAATACATTGAAGATTCTGTTCGAGCGATTATTTTTGTTATTGTTGTTCCTCTTGCGACTGTTACTTTTATTGTAGTTATCATTATTGTACTAAAATTTGTTGCTAAATGTTAGGTTATATTTGCCTATAATTCTTTTACTTCTTTTCAATAAAATTCTTTATTTTTGCTATGTCTAGATCACTCTCTTTATCACTCTTTTGATACTCTTCACTCTTTTTAGTTCCTCTCCCCTTTCCCCCTCTTTCCGAATATTAACTACAGCTAACCACCCCCGCTTCAACCTCAACTGACTAGTGCTCAATAGAAAACCGCAAAACATTTAAACAATGCAAATTTCTTTGTGTCGGTTTTCATTGAAATATTTGTGCGAAGGCACACAAACAGGAAAAAACACAAACACAAACAAAAACGCTTACATACATACACACACGCACACATGAAAGTATGTATGGATTAATATGATTGATTTTCTTATTTTTTCACCATCATTCGGTTTTATTTGCTCAACACTAATGGATGCAAAGGTAAACACCATAGCTATTGTTATTGTTGTTATTCCTTTCAAATGTGGATCAATAGGAAAGTTTTGGCGGTTTTAGAGAACCGCACGCTTCGAGACAAAACAAAGTGTTTCGTTCAACCTGAAAAACCATCCTTCTCGGCCCATATTTTCTCCCGGAAAACTTTCCTCAAATCAGAAAATTAAGATTAGGCTTTAAATTGAATTTGTTAAAAATAATTTAATTCCTTACTTTTATGATACTGGCTGCCTATTTGCGCTTGAGCTATTCTGTGCTAAAATTTTAAATACAAAAGACGCAAAATACAGAAAATTTTTCCACCCATTTTACACACTTCAGTTGCGGAGCTTTCCGTGGTGACTAGTGTTCGTTGTCTGAAATACTTGTAACGTAAACGTTTGTGTTCGATCATTCAATATTTTAATGTTTGCAAATGTGACGAATTCTTCTCATTCAACTTAAATACGGAATTGCAACAATACTTACAGTGCAATCTATGAAAGAAAAACCAATGCATGATTGAGAAAAAGAAAACAATTGTTTTGAAAGTCGGTTTAAACCAAAGGTTTTGTCTGAGGCACATGTGTTTAAGCCGAAGTAGAAGGCGAAACAAAAGAGAACAAAACAAGTTAGTGTTACTGCAATAATAAAATTTAGAATTATAAGAATAATAATAACGGTAGCGGTAACTACGATTAAGTCTCATAACGATAGCGTCGAAGAACAGCATGCGGTTTGTATGAAAATGATACGTGCAGTGCCTGAATCTTTGATCCTTTCTATTCCGGCTAAGTGTTTTGGTGGGGGTTCTGTTGAAGTTGCTGCTTTATAACTAACAATGCTTTTGTCGTTTATGTTGATATCATTAAAATTAAATAGTTTGCCTTGACAACTCCTCTATTCATAAGTGAAGCGATCCACACATTATATCGGCCACCTTAGTAAATACGGCAACAACCTTAGCCATCACAACAACCAATTTAATAATCTTACAAAAGAAAGAGACGAGTGAGATGCCGACATGAAATCTGGCGAGGATATTCATTGCCTTTCTGACGGTTTTGGTTTAAAAACGGGACAAATTGGATAAGGGACGCTTCTTTTATAATAAATATGAATTAGTTTTCTTTAAAGCTCAATTTCTCAGATGCTAGTTTAAATTTTTCATCAGTCTCGTAGAAACAGAAGATGGCACAAAAAAAAGAAATTGTAAACTAAACTTTATTTAATTTGTAATTTTTTTTAAAAAAACTTGAAAGTTTTAGCAGGAAATTCTCATTTAATTGAACTTGAATGGAATTTCAGCAAGAAATTAAGATTTTCTTTATAATTTCTAGAGGATTTCCTCAATTAGTTTTAGATAAATTAATATGTACTAGGATTAATTTCTCTTTCGTGCTCTTCATCATTATTACGTGTTACAAAACATCTTTCTAACCGAAACTACCAATAAACTATTTTAATTTATCAAGATATTACACGTAAACATCACGGTATTAACACGTAAAAAACAAATTTTATCGATATCACGATCGTAGGTTGAAGGCATAAAATGAAAGAGAATAAATGACAGGGAATCAACCACTCATTTTATTTCAGTAAAATGAAATGAATAAAGCTTTCAACCTGTATATAAACTTTCGCTGAGCTGAGCTGCCAAACGGTGCTTGTTCGTTGCAAAGTATCCTGCCATTTTGATATAACCTCAGGATAATAATCCTATTCACATGCTCACTGGGTTTCTACAAAAAAAGTTGGCTTCATATAAGTAAAGTGCGTTTTTCTCCATTTGGTCTCTTTCTAAATTGCTGCACACACGTACATCATCCTCCCACATACACACGCAGTTTAGCTTTGGTGTTGTGAGCGAGGACAAATATTCTCTATTTAGGACAACAAAGATTATTGGAAAATAAATTAACTGCAACCGAATTCTGTCAACGGAACTGAAAACATCGATGTGACTTCAAACATTGACGCCCCGAGCCATCCTTTGGGCGGTGTTGCCCAAAGAACGAGAATATGGGGATGAAAGAAAGAGAAGCCCAGAAGGTAGAAGTTCATCGATAGCAGTAACAAATAAAACAACAATAACTCTAACAATAACAATATTAATGAACAAACAACCATGACGAGGCGACCACCGATTGGCATGGTGTATCGCTCGAAACATTTTGATGAATTACCGAGGAGCCGAGAATTTCTAATAAATACCCTGGCAATTGACAGGAACACGAATACCGACCGAAGGTTACGGGATAATGGTAGGAATGATGAATTGGTCGGAGTCGATTTCGTCGAAAGGAATTTTTTCAAAAGGGTAAAAGGTTGTCATTCCGTTATAAACGAGGGAGGGAAAGGGAGAGACCTCGAATCAGTAGTCCACTCACCTAGTTATTGACATATGTAAATGTTACATGGAGGTGTGGCAAAAAAACCGTTGATGAAATTACGAAATGTTAAAATTTCTGAACGTTGAAATCTTGAAAAACAAGGCTAGAGATCTTGGTATCGACCGCAAAATCTTAAAATTACGAAGGTAGTTTTTAGGTACTGCGTAGCCGAAGAAGTGAACTAAAAGCTTTTAAATATTTCGTATTCCAGACTTTGTATTTGACGATCTTTTACCATTGGATGGTAAATATCACCAAACATTTTACCGTGAATACGATTTTAATTGCGAAAGAGAGAGATAGATATAGAGGGAATATGAGAAGCATATGGAGAGGAATGAGGGGAGTGTCAGAATTTTAACATTCTTACAAATTTTTTCGCAATTTTTATTTCGGAATTTTAAAAAATTATCCCTTTTTGAGAATTTTACAAATTATCGAAATTTTTTCAGTCCCAGAGTTTCCCACCCGAGTCGAGATTCTGTCCTTTTTCCTCCAGATGACACTTAAATTTAGAAAACTAATAGCTCATTGAAGAAAATTTCGATATTTTACAATACATTTTCGAAAAGAGGAAAATTATCGTGAATGTCGTTCGCAGAACTTGCGTAACTCTAGAAATTCAGCCGCAATGAATTTGCTACAAATATACTGACAGTGAAATCGAATGAGTGACACTTAAAAATGTTGCCGAAATCAAAGAAATGTCCATTCGGCCAATTTCTGACCACATGAAATTAAGAAAGTTACTTAAAATTACTTATAAGAAATAATATGCACCTCCTTCATTTTCAACATTTATTTTTTGATTAAGGAATTTTTTGGACATTGCAATCTGACACAAATTTCGCATACATTTTCTGTTGTTTCTTTTAATATGAAATAATTATCGAAAATCTTGTCAAAAATGCTCTCTAGAAATTTAGATAAAGGCATTTAATCAACCGAGAGCTAATGAATTCTAAGTATTTTCCATATATTTCTTAAATTTTAATAAATATTTCATTTTTGTGGTATTGATTTCTCAACATACCTTTCTCAATGAATGCATAGAAATCCATACTGTAGATGATAATGAATGTCGATACAATCTGTCAGAAGGGCGACTAAAATCAACTCAGTTGCAACAAAGGATGTCAATTGTAGAAGATTGCGTTTACCCCATCAGAGAGATTCTCTTTGTTAGTGGCTTAACACAAGCAGACTAGTTTGCAATAGACTGCTATCGGATTCGATTTGAACGAATTTTAGTTGCACACGAGGACCGGATGATAATTCTCGTTTTTTTCTATTTTATTATTCTATATTGTTCAATAATTCGATAATTTTCGAAAGATCGTATTTTTCAAATTGTAAAAGATTTTGAAGCGATTAGTGTGAAATTATTTGGAATGCCATAAATTCTTGTTTTTTGTTTTACAGTTGTCACTAGATTTCCTCAAATATTGACTTCAAATTATGTCACATTTTCACGGATCGCCCTGATAATTATATGAACGTACCAGTATTTGGAGGTTTTTGCATCAAAAATATAATAATGGTGGCCTTCGGTGACAATCATATGAAAACGATACTAAATATTGCTTTTGTTTGTTCAATCAATGATTGAGAACATTATGTAAAAATGAGATCATAGCAAATACCGAATATATGAAAAAAGTTAAGTATGTACAAGAAATTGACACCTAAAACGGTTACTTATTAATATGTCTTCAAATTTTTACTCGTTATATACACTAAGCATTGGTAGCATCGTCCACTGTGATGTAGAATTTAGTTCTAAAGCCAAAGCACTGTAGAGTATTGTTGCTTTATATAGTTCGTCCTATGACAGTCTCAAATCAACGAAGTAGCAGTGTCGAGCGCAGCAACTGATCTGGTTAATGTAGAATGTTTAAAAGCCTTTGTATGCAATTGTACGATGAAAGTAACATCAGCAGTCCTCTCCCCTCTCTTACGGAATCTTACGCAACCTTTTCTTGAAATTAACAAAACAAACGATGTTTGTCGTTTTCAATCAATTGCTTTTGTTTTTGGCAACAATGAGAGCGATAGGAAAAAAGATGAACAGCAATGTAGTGAGGGTTACACTAATGAACAACAAGCTTCTTCGTTATCTATTTCTTTAGCTTGTTTAAAGGTTGGCGCAGCGGCCATTGTTTTATTGTTGTTGGCTTTCGTATTTGTTTGTTATTATTATTGTTCCTGATATTTTTGCCTTAATATCTTACGCCCGTCGGGAGGAGGATAAAGGAGAGAAATAGAGAAACATGATCGACATGAGAATATATATATATATATATATATATATATATATATATATATATATATATATATATATATATATATATATATATATATATATATATATATATATATATATATATATATATATATATATATATATATATATATATATATATATATATATATATATATATATATATATATATATATATATATATATATATATATATATATATATATATATATATATATATATATATATATATATATATATATATATATATATATATATATATATATATATATATATATATATATATATATATATATATATATATATATATATATATATATATATATATATATATATATATATATATATATATATATATATATATATATATATATATATATATATATATATATATATATATATATATATATATATATATATATATATATATATATATATATATATATATATATATATATATATATATATATATATATATATATATATATATATATATATATATATATATATATATATATATATATATATATATATATATATATATATATATATATATATATATAATATATATATATATATATATATATATATATATATATATATATATATATATATATATATATATATATATATATATATATATATATATATATATATATATATATATATATATATATATATATATATATATATATATATATATATATATATATATATATATATATATATATATATATATATATATATATATATATATATATATATATATATATATATATATATATATATATATATATATATATATATATATATATATATATATATATATATATATATATATATATATATATATATATATATATATATATATATATATATATATATATATATATATATATATATATATATATATATATATATATATATATATATATATATATATATATATATATATATATATATATATATATATATATATATATATATATATATATATATATATATATATATATATATATATATATATATATATATATATATATATATATATATATATATATATATATATATATATATATATATATATATATATATATATATATATATATATATATATATATATATATATATATATATATATATATATATATATATATATATATATATATTCTGGCTTATAATCGCCTTCTCAGGCGATTTATTCCTGTCCGTCTGTCTGGAAAGAATAGAGTTATCCTTACGAAATTTGGCGCAGTTATTCTCCATCTTCATGAACTAATTGGTATTGAAAATGGGAAAAAATCATACCAAGAGAGAGGCCCAGAGACGCGCCACATTTTTTTGTAAATACGAACGAATTTGTGTTCATAATTCAATTTTTCAAATGCTACAGTAATTCTGAAGATTAAATTCGGTTTCCGTGTAAGGCGTTCCTTTAAAAATATGCAACCTATTTCCGATGAGACTTGCTGAAATTAAAGTCGGCTTCAGCGCCACCTACTGATTAGTTGATTGTATTTTGTAGTCACATTTTTCATCTGTCTTCATATCAAATTTCATAGCATTTCCATTGTTTTCTCAACATCTACGACATTATAACTAACCGTCTATTGTGTGAGTCTGTCGCAAATATTGCTCAAAAAAACACTCGAATCGATGAATAACTTTTACGCTAACCATTTCCGACCGCAAGTATTTCGCCGGTTTGTTAGATTTCGGGACGGTAGTGAAAACCTTGAGGACCGCGAACGCGAATCAGAACCAATAATTTCTAGGAAACAAGAAAACATTGAGGAAGCCAGCCACATTCTGCGCAAAATCTCAAAAACTGATTTGCAAATTTCTTCTCCTTCCATTATTATGGCTCAGAAATTCGACTCTCTTACTCCACTCCACTGTCTTCAGAAAATTAATCTCAAAAATTTGGATAAATAAAAATGAAAAATAACTTTATAATCAAAAGATTTTTCCAAAAACTGTTTTATACGATAAAGTTTAAAGGATATGATCCTATGCGTCCTCAGTTATGGCAAAGTTTAAACTTGAGACGATCAAATCCTATATTTGATTTCAAACATTGTATATCATACATTATGTACTTTTATAATATTTATATAATAATCATGTTATGCGTGCTTGCATACTCGCTAATTGCGAATAAATTCTTTATTTGTAGTTAAATGATTCGTAGAATTTATTTCTTTTAATGTCTTCAAATCCACTTTATCCTCAAAGAATTGCATTCACTTTTAAAAATTTGTGCACTTCGTAATTAGAATTATTTTATATTTCGTATGATGTCAAAATTTGTCAAAATTTTTCAATTAAATTATTGACGGCAAAAGAAGATATTAAATAAATTTATTTAAGCATGAAGAGTAAGAGTATTTAAGTATGAAAAATTTTTAACATTGATAACACTGTTAGTAGAACAACAATGTCAACAACAAAATATTTCATGAAGCATTATAACAAGGGAAAGAAGAAGAGAAAGAGGAAGAAGAGGAAAGAAGACAAAAAGGAAAGTAAAGCAAAAATTACAGCAGCTGCAACAGCAAAAAGAATAGAAACACAAACTTGTATAATATTTTTAAGAAGATTTTGGGGCATGTCCTCAAACACTTCAAAAGAAAACAACAAAATTTCATACTTAAGACCTTTTTTATTTAAAACTTACCAACCATTTTTGTTTTTGGTGTTGCTTCAGCTGATGACATTGTTGTCGGCATTCTTACAGTTTTAGTTTTTGTTGTGATTTTTACCTTTAAAATAGAAAGATAATAACACATTATGCTTCATTTTAAATAGTAAACCACAAGAGGAAGAAGAAATAGATTAAGAGGAAGAAAGAAAAGGATAACGAAATATCCATGCAACAATTTATTAGTCCTCTCCTAATTATGTAATATATGAGTGACAAAATTAGTTTATACAAAGAAAAGTAAACCAAAATGGAATCAATACTGACACTACTGCCGTAATTATTATTTTTATCAATATTTTGCAGTTCAATTTTCGCTTCGCTTGTTTCGTTTTGATTGTGTTCCAATTTCCTTTTCTATTTTCCACATATTTTTTGCATTTTCTTAACTTTTGTATTTTTGTGTACTCCGGAAAATTGAGACAAATTTTGCAGTAAAGTTTCCACATTTATTAAATTTATAAATATCCATCCAGACCAAAACGCTGATTGGAAAGTTGAACGATTCTCGTTCGATTTCTCAATCGAACGAAATCAAAACGAAATAAATAAACGAAAATAAGTATTCGTTTTTCATAAATAAAATATTAAATTAATGAAAACATGTTGTCAGTATGTAGAGTACATTTATAGACGTTTAAGTATGTACGTTTCTGTGTATTTCATAGAGATACATAGAATATTAAATTCAATATTAAAGAGAACATTAAAGAGAATTTTTGAGGAATTTATTTTGATCAGCTAGCCAATGATTTAATGATTGAATGGGAATGAATGGGAAGGATACAGGTAAAAAATGTCTATCGGACGTTAATATTTTGCATGCAATGACAGCAGCAGCAAGAATATCAACAACAACAACAGTGTAATAGTTTTAGTGCTTACTGCATAATAAAAACTGTCTGTTTTAGTCAAACTTATATAATTCAATTCGTAATATGTTAGGAAATTTATAGAATTTTTGTGAAAGGAACGTACGTACGATTTGAATGAATGAATGCATTTTACGTAAGCTGCAGCTTGGTAGCAAACAAATACCACGATATAAACGGGATGCATATGCAAATATTGGTGAATGTATTCTCGGTGTGAAAACAAGTTCTTTCCTGTAATTAATTTTTCTTATACTTTAATGAAAATCCCAGTAATCTGTACTAGTCATTGACTTTGGAAATGAAATAGAATGAATACTGGCGTTATAATTCGGAATTAAATTAAATTAAAGAACAAAGTCATTCAGCAAAAAAAAAATAGAGATTTAAATGGCAATTTTCTCTGGCGAGTTGCCCAAGTTTTATAGTAAAACACTTTGTAATCGATGGCACGTTGGGTTCTCTCTGAATTGATATTACTCACAATGAAATTAATGTTTTTAATTCTGTAAGCGTTCATAAAGAAATTTGTCTTGAGATTAAAATTTCATTAAAATTTAAGCCTTTAAATTATTTGAAATTTCGTAAACGATTTATCCGGGAGCACTTAAGCTTGCCAAAACTTGCTCAGACTAAATCGTGTAATATATTATTTCCAATATTTTCCTAGAAACAACTTTCAAAAGTATCGAAAATATGAATAAATACAAACGGTTCCTTAAAAGGAAAACTCTGTGCTTCCAATTTATCCTTGCCAAGTTTTTCGCTTTGTGTTCAAAACATAAAGAGTTTCTCCAAAACAAAATATCGATCAAGCGAAGAAAAACTTTCTCAAGGAAACAAAAACCTTGACATTGGCTTCAGTCATTTCTTTCAGTCGATTTGTCTATTTATCTGCCTGTTTCAGATTAGGTCAAATGAACAAAACAAAAGTGAAACAGTTTAAATTTTATTCGGCAGATGAACGGGCAGAAGTAGATGAAAAGGCATAATTAAATCAAAGCATTACTCTAGAGATTTTGTTGTCTCTTAGTTTGTTTCTTAAACCTTTCGACAAAAAGACAACTACAAAATTTCGTTTGTAGTTAAATAAAAGGACAAAAAATGCTACAGAAAAGCAGCTTGACAAAATAAACAAAGAAGTGATTCACAATTCTTTCAGATGGTACTTAATCCCTTTTGTCGCAATTGAGAAAAAAGACAAGGGAGTTTTTACAATAGAATTGAAATGATTTAATCTGAATTCTCATATGATTCATTATATAATAATAGAAACTATTTTAACTTGTTAAATGTTAAATAAATAAAATTTAGTTTGAAATGTTTTTTTCTTCAAATTTTCTCAAAGGATGATATAAATGCTAATAAATCTTACTTTTACTACAAAAAACACAACAGCAGCAGCAGTAAAAACAACATTTATTTCCTTACAAATTCTAACACATTCAGGGATATGACACTGTCACCACCACTTATTTGCACGTCAGAAAAAAAAAATACACTGTACTAATATTTAATGTAAAATTAATTCATGTAAATTCCATGAAGATTTTTTACTTTTAATTTGAGCAACAGTATTATTAATCAGATTTATATAATCGTTATATATATATATATATATATATATATATATATATATATATATATATATATATATATATATATATATATATATATATATATATATATATATATATATATATATATATATATATATATATATATATATATATATATATATATATATATATATATATATATATATATATATATATATATATATATATATATATATATATATATATATATATATATATATATATATATATATATATATATATATATATATATATATATATATATATATATATATATATATATATATATATATATATATATATATATATATATATATATATATATATATATATATATATATATATATATATATATATATATATATATATATATATATATATATATATATATATATATATATATATATATATATATATATATATATATATATATATATATATATATATATATATATATATATATATATATATATATATATATATATATATATATATATATATATATATATATATATATATATATATATATATATATATATATATATATATATATATATATATATATATATATATATATATATATATATATATATATATATATATATATATATATATATATATATATATATATATATATATATATATATATATATATATATATATATATATATATATATATATATATATATATATATATATATATATATATATATATATATATATATATATATATATATATATATATATATATATATATATATATATATATATATATATATATATATATATATATATATATATATATATATAATCAATTTATTTGTATAAGAAATTAATCAATTACCGGTTATTTTCATAAATTAATATTTTATATAGAAATAAAATAAATTTGATGGTTTAATAATTTTTTATATTTTTTTTCTCGTGTCATAGTTATCTAATAGGAGTTATATTTATTTACATAACTAAAGATAAAAAGTAGTCACTCGTTAAGCGTTTCATAAAAGGAATAATTATCAATAAAGTGTGAACACAAAAATAACTTAATAAGGGCAAAATACAATAACAACATTTTCGGTATAACAAACTTATCAAAAGAATTTTATAAAGTTCTTATAAATTAATTTTGATGAAATCTACAATTATTTACAGTGTACAAAAGCAACCGGTCCCAAGAGGACGAATTACTTGTACACAAAGAAATAAGCAATTGTCAACAATAAAATGACATTTGATATTGTTTTAAATGCTTGTTTCTCTGCGCTTAAGAGAGAGAACAATTTAATAAAATGTACGTTATCAAAGCATGAGCATTCAAAAATATATCGAGATAATGCCCTAGTAGTTAAAAGCGACCTAAACAATGCACGTAACTGCGTGATCAAGTGAAGAAGAGAGAGAAAGGAAGAGAGAACAAATATGTCATTTCCAACAGTCATCAGCAGGATATCTTTACACATATGCATTTACATACATACATGCACGCTCACACAAATCACACACGCACATGTAGGAGTACACTCGGGTACACACACGCATACACACACATATACTTGCACATACCAACACAAACACCTACACACACTCTCGCACACGCAAACGTATTTATACGGTGCATATTGCATAAGCAGCAGGAGCAGTCAGAACTCTGGTAGCAGCGAGACTGCGCCAACAACAACAACAGCAGCAGCAACAAAGACGACTCCAGCAAACAGAATTTGCCACATCAAAGTAAAAATCTAAGCAGTCAGAAATCAAGAATGAATTATAAGTCGCCCATGTCGGTGTCCGCGTACCATTGTATCCGTCTAACTGACGCTCCGGACAATTCCTCCGGCAAGATTTTAAGACTGTAAGACTGATTGACATGTTATTTTACGAAGGCTAGCAAAAGGTCAGCCGGTATTAAAATACGAGTGTTAATGCTTTGGGATTTATTTCATTGGATTTCGACTCGTTAAGGTCGTCAGGTTGAAGGGCGTGTGTGTGAGAAAGAGAGAGCACGTGATTATATGCGTGAGTTTTCTATGCGTTTATAGATGAAATATAGTCCATACTTATGTTGTTTGTACGTTCTGGTATAGGTTAGATAACTTTAAGGCTTTATTACAGTTTCACTCAGGTATTTTGCTGTACTCTCTATAGAGTTCTAAAATATTTATACTGCTTAGTTCAAAACTACTTTCGAATGCAAATCAAAACCACTCAAACGCTATTACTCGAACGTATATTTTTAAATATTGTCAAATATAATTTCTGGATTATGAAAAAACATACAAAATTATTGTCTGTCGTCGAGCTCAAATATCAAATTCAAAACAAAGCTCCAAAATCTCAAACTGTCTGTGTTCAGAAATTAAAACTCTCGGTTAGTCAACACCTCTCAGCTAGACATAATACTTTGTAGTTTACACATCGATTGAATCATTACGTTGGGTCCACGAAATTGTTTTCGTCGTTTTTAGTTGAATAAAAATTGGAAATAATTACGATTACACGGTAACAGGTTTTCCCCATGCATTTTAGCTCTTTAGCTGACGGATATTTTATTGTAGTCAATAACTGTTTTGAGATAGAAAAGAGGAAGAATCGGATAAGGGGCATGTCCACTTCTTATAGTAAAGATGAATGATCTTGAATTTAGAGTTAAAGTTTTTCAATCTTTGGATAGAAAGGAAAGTAATTTTGAGGTTTAATTATATTTTCGATTATAGCGCTCCAATTAGAAACATATTCCTTAAAATAGACGCAACCACACAAAAATAGATCATAAGTTACAATTGCAGGATAACGAATAGAAATATTTGATGAATCTAACAAACTGAGAAATATATCTAACTTTATATTAGATTTTTTCTGAAATAGCTAAAGATTAAATACACCAAAATGCAATCACAAGTAGTTGAAGACGTTCGTGTGTTTGCTTTAGACGGTAACTGCCTGAATATATATCACTTCCAGATGAATACATTTGAACATCAAGCTGTAAAATGAAATCTGTGAGTTGAGTTAAGAAAATGTGTTTGCCTTTGGACACATTAAATCTGAAGCGGGAACAATTTAATGCAAATTTGCGTCACGATGACCTGCGGTATTGTTGGTTAGTACCATTTATTGTCAAGCAATACACGAATATCTGCGACAGGGCGCCAATTGCTAATGGACGTATGTGTTAATTACAGTGTTAGAAAATGTGTCTGTGCGTGATGACACGTCGTTAAATACGTTCAGTTATGTTAGAACCTTTGAAGTTAACACTATTGCGTGCAATTATGACCGCGCTATTTATTTGTTGATTTCCTTTAAAGCATTACAAAAATTTCTAAAAAAATACTGAGTTTTTATGAAAAATTATTATTTAGGAAATTATTGACGACGAAGCTGTTTCGTATTTAACAAAATAACAAGGCTTAAGATAATAATGCTAGAATGAAAAACTTTTCAAAATTTAAAGAATTTTGCGAAAATAATTATCCGGTATTATAAAGAAAACCTAGAGAAATATCACAAAAATACTTTCACAATATATTTTCAATTTCCGTTGACGACAAACCATCTTTTAAATTTATCGTATATAATTTCTCAAATATTTTCTCAAAATCCATAAAAAAAGGAATAAATTCAGCAAACCTTTTCAATTTGTCTAAAGTTCGATATATACATTTATATAATGGCCATTGGTCGATAATCGAAATCTTGAGAACGAGCAACGTTAGGAAGTTCTTATTCTTGATAGTTCGCCTTTGACTTTTACGATTCTCTTTTAACTTTCTACATTTTTTATTCAGTTCTCACTATAAAAACCATGACCAGATCCTTCCGTTAAACGTTAAAGCAACCCTCCCATACATCATAGGTTTTTTTCACCTCCTCCTCTTTTCCTTTCTTCCTCACCACCAGCCATCATTTCGATTGAAGTCGAAAGCAGGCTTTCGTTACTCCATCAGCTGGTTGAAAACGGGAATGCATTCACCACAAAAACTCACCACAACTTGCCAATTATACGAAGCACAATGCAATAAAGTTACCGTCAAGTGCTGAACAAATACTTTTTAAAAGCTAGAAAAAAGATTGAACTACTTTAGTTTCATTTCGTTTTAAGCGTTTCTAATGGTTTTTAAAATACGTGCTAGATGAATGGATTGATGGAAGCAAGGATAAACGCAGAATGATTCAATACGTGTAGTAAGGATGTGCTTATTTTCATGCGTATGTGAAAATGTGTAAATTGCGCGAAAGGATGGGAGTGTGAAACGAAAGGTTAGCTTTTCTTTAGAGCACGTATTATTAAGCGTTAAGTGTAAGTAAATGTTATTGATTCATTATATCATTAATAGAAAATTATGATTAATTTTTAAAGTGTATTTTTCCGAGATATACCAAACTGGCAAGGCCCTAATTATCTCAAGGTCATTAAGAAAAGTCCATAAATTATGGAACGGCTTATTTTCTAAATTAGAAACGAATATAAGGTCGTGAGATATGGATGTGTCTTTCCTCTCGAAGGTATTACAAAAACATGGCTGAATATTTTTCAATTATTATTTACGGATAGAATATAATTCAACGGATAGAAACCGAATGCTATAAGATCTCTCTATATCAGAGGTAGGTTTTCCAGCCGAAGAAACCAACCATTTAAAGATTAAGTAAGGTCATTTACTTTTCTAAGTTTTATTTTTTGTGGCCTTAGGCCGCAAAATATATCCTTTTACGTAAAAAAGAAATTGATTTTTTTTTGCTTCATTCAAAATGTTTTGTAGCTTATAGAATTTCCGGGGAAGTTTCCTTTAATTCTTAGAATGTTACTCAGGATTAGAAGAGGATTTTACGAAATAATGGGATTTTTCATTTCCGGTCTTTGACACATCGGAATTTTTCATCTATCTTTCTCTTAAATTGTGCGAAATAAGGTCGTTTTAGGTCTTTAGAACACGAACATGTTTTCAATTTTTCATCCTTACAATAATCTTTATTCTCCTGCCATCCTCTTTCCTTTTTGCAACTTTCTCACCCTTTTGCAACTTTCCTTTTTATTCTTTTCCCACACTTAAAGCAAGAAAATTAATCCTGTGGATTAATTAGTCCTTAAACTTTTCAAACTTTGCTGCTGCAAACTCAGATGCAATGCGTTCATTTTAGCGACGACTTTTTGTGCGATGCATTCTTTTCAGGAAATTCAACCGCAATGGAAGTATAATGAAGTGAAAGAGAAGGAATAGAAGCGTATGAGAAGGAGAGAAAAAGACAGAGAGAGAGAGAATGAGAGCCACGGAACTTAGGTATGTACCAGGAAATCAGCACAAGAATAATGTAATCAATACTCTTTTACGCTCCTACCGCTGCTCTTTGTTGCTTCTAATGATTTGTTGTTGTTGCTAATGCTGACGTGACCATTATGACAAACATATTGTAAGTATAAGGCAGGCCTAACTCATTTCCACGTAAAAATTCGCATAATTTCAGGAAAATCTGTTTTATGGTTGAATCAATTTTATGCCGTGCGCCTAATTGAAATGAATCTGCACGAGACGACAGTATGTATGAATGTATGGACATTATGAATGCTTGTCCATTCCAATCCAAAAATCGGGCGGGCAGGCATTGGAATAGTTTAAAATTCAAGAGTGAAATCACATTTTCCAGAAGGGGATAATATGCTATTGTCTGTCTTTGTCGAGAGTTGGAAATGAAATGCATTAATTACATTGAATGGACTAGCATTCAATAACCTTGAGGATACGCTCATTCTATTGGAATCAAGCCACTGCAAGTTAACGGGATTAAGTTCACTCTCAATAAAAAAAGAGGAGAATTACAAAAGTTTTGCGAACGTTATTAGTTGTTTAATTTTGTTCTCTTTTCTTTGTATTAAATTGTACGACCTCCATCAGCGAATATTTCTGAGAAGAGCAATTAAAAGTGTAACTGTTTCTTTTAAATGCATTTTCAAGCCTCGTAATCAGATTATACGTTGAGAATAATGAATCGTTTTTTTCGTTTTCTAGCAATTAATAACTCTCATGAATGCAAGCTGCCTCGGATTAAAATTCATTCAATTTCTTTTAAAATTTGATTGTAATTATAATTGATTGTAATTGTTGTTAAGAAGAAAATGCAAGAGCTCTGCTTCACACAAAAATTTACAATTTTGATCCTAATAATCACTGAATTTTGCACGAAGTGGGTGTGGCTCTGATCAGATTTTCAATATCAAACAGCTTATACTAATAGAGATCATTTGTACGAATTTCATAACAATATCTCAAAGCAATATTATAGTGATTTCTCCATAGATTCCATAGTGATAGATGATTCCATAGTAATTTTTGCAGATAGTCGAACGCGTGAGGAGAGAGTGAGAGAGGGAGAGAGGGAGAGAGAAAAGTTATCTAAACCGTTTACCTTGTGCAATCACAATATTTTTTAAGTTTAACTTTATGAATATCTTTAAATTTTTTTAAAAATATTTTAAGCATTTTTTAATTCTTTTAAGAATATCTTTTATTTTCAGCAGAATGTTTCTAACTTAATTAATTTTATTGCTTTATTCTCGTTCGTTTTATTCTCCTCCTTCTTACCTCTCTCAATAAAATTTGTTTGTTATCTTCCTTCTGGGGCTGATGGAGGCAAACAAATCTACTGGGAGAAATTTACTCCACCTGATAATTTTGACCCAATTTTTCAAGGACGATTCTCATTGACTTCATTCGAATTAAACAATCTTTGTTCAAGGATATCGCGCCAATAATAAAACTAAAAATTACACATTTAAATTAATTCCTTTTTCTTTGTTTCATTCGGGCGATTTGTTTTTACCAGTTGATAAAAAAAAGTGAGGCCACAAATCCTCTTTAATTAGTTCCAGTGGGATGTTTAATTTCGCCGTTTTTTCCTATTATGCATTCTTCTTTTTATTTTTCCCCTTCGTCTTTATTTATCCGCTGCTATTTATACTTATACAGATTTTTCATTCCTTCTCATTCAATTTAAGTGAATGGAAAAGGAACAAAGACACTATTAATTCATGTTCTTCATAGCTGTTATCATTGGCGTTATTGTTTTTGTGGTAGATTTTTATTGTCGTTTTGTTCATATCCTTGTCGGTGTTTAGTTGCGGTGGTGGTGTTATTGTTGTTGTACTTGTTATTTTTCGTTCACTTGAGAATGGTGTTGAGATTAGCCTCTTGGCTAATATCTGTTCATTTTTCCTTTCAAAAAATTACTGTTGTTCTTGTTGTTTGCTTTTCTTTTTCCTATTTGTTCGCGGTAACTGCTGGAATTGAGCTTTCATAACCTCGCAACTAATGTTCCAAGAGAGCAAACAACAACAAAAAACAACAAAACAACAACAACGAAAACAAACAGAACAGCAATCAGCATAACATCAACCGACAAAAGGTCCCGCAGGTGTTGCTTTGTTTAAAGTTGCATTATATTCATGGTTTACTACACCGTTTGTTGTTCGCAGCAATTGCAGCCATTTTCTCATCTTCTTTTAACTCTTGTTTTCTTTTACAGCACAATCGGTCAACAACAACAAACAACAAACGGTCAATATACAGATTTATGGTTATTGTAATCCTTTTCAATTTATTTCCTTATTTTCTTAGTTTAATTAATTTTACATTAACGTTTTAATTTTCTCTTAAATTCAAATATTTATAATTTTTTCGACAATTATAAAACTTTGAATTAGTCTTTTCTTAAATTTCCCTTTCTCCAAAAAATAACGATAATTTTTAATCGTGGTATTAACTGAAACCGAGTGCGATTATATATATTTTTGTTTCATCTTATAAAAATTCTGAAATTTAAACTAATTTCTTAAAAAAGGGCAAATTGAAATGATTTGTATTCAATAAATTCTTACCGGCACCTCCAACTATTTCATCGGAATGATGCTCAGATATGTCCTTAATTAATAGTCACGATAAATCACGTTCTAGGGCATTTCTGAACACTTTCAGGTGGGCGTGTTTGCGTCTAGGTGTATATGTTTAACTATATAAAACTTCTAAATCAAACGAAGTTTTACAACCATCCAACTATCCGCTACCATCGTTGTCGCCACTTACTACGCCATCTCCATTGCACCCTTTCGCTCTGTCACCTATTACCGTACTTTTTTTGCATGTAATGCAAATCTTTCAATGAATGCTACGTGGGCGATTTATCCAAGCATACAAATAAATAAAAATGCAATCGTACGCATCCACGCGTGTTTATCAGTGGGTATGAATGATGGTGACAGGGTCCGATGATGACAAGAATATTTCAAATTTAGCCTTACGTTGCGATATAAAGACAATAAAAATAAATGCCTGCATGAAAACAGCCGGCTCTGCTCAGCCGATTATTTTCAATTAAAACATCGAAAAAAATTCGCCTTGTAGAAAAAATGAAAGAAGGTAAAAAGTTGCTAAAGTAGAGGACAATTAATTTCTGATTGCATTAAAATGCAAATGCAATGAAATGATAAGAAATCGATATTGGTGAATGTATTGTTTATTCAGCCCTACTTATCATTAAAATAATCCAAGTGTTACTTCTTTTTCGTCTCGTAGCTATCTGAAGGGTGTCAGGCGCATTACTTGTTTGGATTCATCCGTTTTGGTGATAGGATTTAATGTCATTTCATCTATTTTGTTGAGTTCCAATAATTATCATGATAATAACTTTTATTTAGATTTTAACCATTTTTCATAATTTTCATAACCTTTTTCACATTTCATTTACATCCATTTCTTATAGTTTTCCTAAATTTTTTTTAAATTGAATTAAAGAAATACAATTTTTGGTATATATTAGTTGAATATGTATTGAATTTTTATGTATATATTATATCCAATAACCACATTTAACAACTAAGATTGTTTCTATCGTAGTAGTAATTATTTAAGTTCATTTAACGGTATTAATCTGCAAACGATTGTATGCACTCAATTAAACGGAAAAAGGCAACCAACCTAGAAGTATGGCAGCGATAAAACTGTGACAAAGCAACGATAACGGTAATATAACGCATACAAAAAACCAGAAACAGTAACAGCAGTCAACAGCATCCTAGCAGTAAACAGTGAGCAGTGAAGTTAATTTCGCTCGCTAGCTCATTTATTCATTCATATGTTTATTTTCAAATATTCCCTTGTAATCCATATATTGATAGATATTATTTATGCTTTATAGATTTCAATATAAAATCTATTGCCATCACTGTTGGTGGCATTCGTATTCGTGGTAACGCTGTTGCTACCTACTACTGTAGTTGTTATTGTTGCTCTTGCTGTTATTGTTGTTATCCCTGATTTGATTGTCATGCCATCAATGCGGTTATCAAAAAGAACTAAGTAACCTGCAGAAGGGGAGAGAGGGAGGTAAAGAGAACGGGCGAGCAACTGAGTAACGGAGAAAGCATATATATGTGTTATTGTTGACACCAATACCGCACTAGATTATTTGTAAATTTCTCAGATAGTCTGCACGAACAAATTAATGGAAATGGATTGATTTTATTTACCCTTTGCAAATATTTGCCATACGCAGATTGTTAATTTTGCAAAGTTATTCAATTTTAACCCTCAGGCAAGGGTCCACATTCCAGTTTTATTAGTTTCGAATGATTTGTTTTTCTGTGTCAAATTCGGCGCATTTACATGTACGCGGATACATGCGTAGAGGCGTGTGAGGTCATAGATGTGGGTGGCTCGAAAGTGAGTCCATGTTGACACTGGTGTGAATGCAAGTGACTGTGCGTGGATCTGATTGAAAATAATGAATATGTATGAGAGAGGATGTTGTTATATACGATTTAATTTTGTAAGCTGAGGAGTGTCAAGGGATATTCATGAATCGGTATTATCAGGGGTCGACAAATTGGTTTACCAATCTATAAACGAGAAATAGATGTCAGTAGATCTTAAACATTTGTACTTCATTGTAGAGTGCTGGCGCATAAGGATGCTACCAGATTCCACACAGCTAAATATCTAGTGTATCCCATAATCTATTCAACAATTGGCAGCGGCAAATAATTGCTTAGTAGAAATTTCAGGCCATAATTGCACCAATATGTTTTTACTAACAACTGAGATTATTCTTCTATTTGGGCAGAAATCATATTGCCGGACAAAGTAAACTTAGGCACCAAATTCTACATGGAATCCACAGAGACAGAGAAGAGAGATCACTTCTTCTTGGAATGCAATAAATACATATTTATTCAAAACTTAATTGTTACATTTTCTTCTAACTCGCGTTGTTCATTAATTGCTTTGACGAGAAAATCACCAATAGATTGTGATCGGTGATCAACATAGTTTGCCGGCGCCTGATTTACAACAACTCTTGTTATGTTTTTACATTGCTGTTGTTGTTTTTTGTAGCACATAGTTATGAAAACTAATTGCAATTTTTTCAGGAACGAAAGCTCTAAAACAAAATAAAAAATCGATGAATGAAATAATATTCATTATAGAATCATGGAGAACATATTTTCAATAGAAAAAAATCTCTACGAAATTAACTTGATCTTCTTCTGCATTTATGAAATAAAAATTGATTTTCACCAATTTTACTGTTTTATAATCCAATAATATTTGTAAATTATTGGGAGCTAGTTTGATAATTTAGTTAGGAAAGAAATTAAAGTGTTTTGTTTTGAAAAGATTAAAAAAATTTAAAAATGAAACTATTCAATAAATTTGATTTTCACCCAATTTACAGAAAATGATTATGCTTGAAATAAACAATAAATCCGTTTTCATACCCTAATGTTTTAACAAACCCAAGATTTGTTGAAGTTAATATCGCTAACATTTGTTTTATCGTGATTAGTCTGGCATTTGCTTTGAAAAAGCAAGATTAAATATTACGCTGTGTGATAACTGTGATTTTTCTAAGGAGTCCTAACGATATAATTTCCCCTCTTTTTGTAAATTAATTTTAATGACGCACGTATGTGAATTTCGAGAAAAGTTGCATAATTTTTTTTTATAAAATTATCTCCCTTAGGAAGGTATGCTACGTTTATTCTTCCTCATACATTTTGTCATTTAAGCCATGTTCGTGCTGAGTTCACCAAAAACAAAAATCGGAAATGCAATTAATCTCTATTTACAAAGAATTTCTTTGGCTACAAAGCCGTCTTTATCTATTTAAGGAAAGAGCTAGAGAAATGGCCTTCTTCTCTATATCACTCTCACCCCCAGTGAGATAGAGAAGAAGGCGGTTTTAGAGCGGTGACAGTGCAAGGAAATAACGCATCATAAAATTATATGTGGGGGGGGGGTTAATTAGTGTGTGTCTGCGGATGTGTTTGTACATTTGTGATATTTAGATTAAAATAGCCATAAAAATCTAGTTAAATATTTATATGTGTCTGTGCGCAGCTTTGTAGACGCCATCTGATGTTTCCATGGGTTGCAATAAGGACAGCGGAATCTAGGAAATCACGTTGTTCGTAACTCTGAATAAATGACATTTTGCTGTTGGCGATTAGGGTGTTTGGAAAGATGGTTAAGAATTATGGTTTATGAATTATACAATACGAGTACAGTAAGAAATATGTTAACATAATAATTTTTATTATTTTTTTCCCAAATGGCAGCATTTCCGCAGACGATGTAACAATGTCGCAGACATAGCAATAGCAAACGCTTAGAAAACGGTACTAAAGAAACGAAACGAAAAACGGAAACGGAAAGACAATCTAAAACGGAAATATGATACCATTTAATTTTATTCATAATTGGTTGCAACACATTTGGTGCTCTTGTTCGTACGTCATGCGAAGGAAGTGCGGTGGCGTAAAGGAAGAAGAGATTTGCAAAAACGAAATCTGCAAGTGCAGTGACTTTTCCTCTCAATTACCATTTGCATTGAATTTATTGAGATTTCATTATAAAAACATTTAAATTTTCTGCATTTCTTAATCTAATACAAAGTTTCGGCTGCCATCCAGCCTCTCAAAATCCTAGCCAAAGAAGGAAAGAATTTCTTTAGAACATTTTTAATTAAAATATACAATTAGTTACTGTTCCCCCCGCTCCTCTCTTCGTTTCACCTCATAAATTAATCGCAGGCTTTGTCGAGCGTAAACACGTTCATGTTTACAGGGATTACCGATACCATATATACCACCAAATAATACGATAGAAGGAAGTGAATATTTTAAGAAGAATGAGAATATTTACAATCAATAAGCCAATTAATAAGCCATTTTTAGCTTTAAGTGTTTGCGAAAGAATTCATGAAATAATTTTGAATTTAGTAATTTGAATGTAGAAGATAAAAATAAAGATTTAAATTAAATAAATTAATTGCGTTATTACGCATTTCGAATATTTAAAAATTTGCCCTGGAAAAGATTTGCTGTGGAAATTTGTCCTGGATTAAAAGATTTCAGACTCATGTCGACCACCCATAAAAGGACAGGTGTTGCCACGCAAAACACATGGTGTTACATTCTCTTTTTATATGAAATGTTTTTTTTTTTGAAATAACGGCTTTGCACGGTGGGCCCTGAAGTGAACGTAGAGTTACCGATTTCGTGATTTTTTTAAAATTGCATACATAGTCATCCGTATCGATTAATGCTGCACCGGCATTTGCGACAATAGCAATCCAAACAATAATTTTTACAATATATATCAGGTGATATACTTATTGTCACGGGAGTGACACTGAATCATAGTTTAATAAAACTTTAATGTTTCAAAGCTCACCGTAAGGCGAAGAAGAGCAAAAATATAATAAATCAATAAATAAAATAGACGTCTTCGAAAACAACGAAGTATATAACGAATTTTAGGCGGGAGCAACTGGGAAATAACAAAAATAATAACATTAATACCGCTAACAACACTGGCAATAGGAAAAAAAATAAATCGATGCCACCCCTAGTGCGTGATACGGTACAGCTGGGTTACAAACCAAACACAAAATCAGTTGTACAAAATAGCAGTCAGGCGAAGTAATTAACTTATGGGTAAACGTGCATACATACACAAACACACACGCACCTACACACGCCCACACACTTTCAATCAATAGAAGACATCTCACAAATTTATGCGCACATTGCGGTAAAATATCGTGGGGTAATTTATGCCTGAACTGCACACGTTTTTCTTGGCAGAAACAATAAGGAAAGAAAAGAAAAGGAATACCAACCTAAACAAAGGAACAATTCCAACATACAATTCATACACACATACATTAATAACAACAGCAACAACGAAGATAATAACAACTATTATCAACAACAACTTTCCCGTGCCAACAAACAAAGTTGCTCGAATTATTTGAATTCTTTTGTATTGAATTTGCATAAAGCTTTGGATTGTTTGTGGTGATTGTGGTGGGCGTGTCGTCAGGTAAAATGGAAAATGACATCAAAGAAATATAAGAAAACAAATAACTAACTTCTTCAAGTAATTTATTTAACACTTCAATGCAAAATGACAATTACACACTGACTAAAAAATCAACAACAATGTAGACAGCATTAGGAATGGTTAAACGAATACCAACACCACCATCACCAGCGTCATTATCATCATCGTCGTCGACAGTACCCGATAATTAAGTGATAATAATGATACCTCTTTATTTCATTTTATACAAAACTCTCAAGGAGCAAGAAGATTATAATAACTTATTTCATTTCATAGTTGCCTTTAATATATTTTTGGCAGTTGCCTTTAAACCGTTTAACAGTTTGGTAATAAATTGTTTGACTAAATATTGAAAAAGCGTTGGAAAGCAACGGAATTCTATTCTTTCTGTTGCTTTCAAACGTTTCTTCAACTTTTAGTCAAGTCCGATAGACGAGACATAAGTAGCTCTTTTAGTAAATACAAGTATGTCGTAATACTCACCACCATCGAAAAAAAGTAGCGCTATGTGTTTTTTTACATATACGCTAATAAAAGATAAAAAAATACACTATACAATTTGGCATAGTTTTTATTGGGGGCACTATAAAATATATATTTAGAATGAGAACGTTTTGGCTAGTCACAAACAGAAAATTCTTTAGGATAAGGACTCTTTTCATCAAGTCTCCATGTTCGGGTGGGGTACAAAATTAGAGGAATTTTATTCATAGCCTTCATCAATTGAGGGTTTTGTCGAGGATTCTGTTTCTTTAAAAGCTTTCTAACCCCACCACTATACATTTTGCGGAAATCTAGAAAGCTCCAGAAATCTGTTTGGAAGCAATGGTCATCAGCAGGATGGTACAGCTATTACCTCATTGGTAGTTGCATCTGCTAAGCAAGTTAATACAGAAACCTTAAACAAACTTCAACATATAAGTTCTCTTTTTTGTCGTTATAAGTAATCGAAATCAAGTTGTAACAAATCCCAAGCCTGAACTGTATAATTTAATAAGGCTATGTATTCCTATTTTCTGATCCCAAAATATCGTTTGTTTTTATTATTTATTATTCATGAATACCTTCACTAATTAAATATAAAAAGGACATTTCTAAAGCAGCCACTGATATTCGGAAAGATTCGATTTAGCTTTCTGAAAAACGGAAAATAATGATTTAAATTTTTTTAATACAATTCAATGAAAGGATTATAATTTTACTCTCACAAAATTTTTCCAGGAAGGTTTGTTTTACAAATTAGTGGCAGACTCTAAAAACAACAACAGCATCATCGATAATATTTTAATTTAAAAGTTTTTAGTTTATTTCCAGGGATGGAGTTACCCAAATCGTTTTTAGATAGCTTAAGTTCCGACTCAAAGAAATCAATAAAAGCACAAAAATAATTAAGTTTTGCTTGAAGGTAGATGAGGTCTTTAAATTGAGATCTACAAACTTGAAACCTGTTGCCGTTTCGAAACCTATCGGTGAGCCAATGGCCAAAATATAGTTGGTCAGTGACCCACTAGGAACTCTCTTCGAAGCGACTCCATTAAAGACATCTGTGACCATAAGGAATGTCATCTTTTTTGAATAGTTCTGAACAGGAGCTGTTTTGTCTAAAGGAGTAGGTCAAAGAAAGCGAAGAAATGATAAATTAATAAAATAGTAATCATTAATAAAATAGTAATTGAATTGTTAAATTTCCATAAAACCCTTTTAACTTCATGTACTATGGCGAAATTCTGAAGAAGCAGTACACCTAAATGGTCGCGAAAGGTATTTGAAATGGTATCTTTTAGTTCGATATTTGGATCACGACACGTGAGAATGTCGCTGTCACTGTGATTATTTGTGTCATAGAGAAAAATTAATTAGAATTATTCCCTAATTGCTCCATCAGACGTTTGAAATATATGTCCTAGTTATTTCGCGTGATTTTTCAACACCCTCAGCCAAAAAGATTCTGATATTTTCCTGCCCGAAATTGAATTTTTGTGAAAAACAACGAGGGGTTTTTGTTCTTTTATGGCTTTCTGCAGCTTTTGATTTTTTGTGAACTTATTATTTTCTCTGTTTTCACGGTTTCATTCACTCATCTATTCAATCACTTTCCCTGTAGTAGCGCACCAATTCAAATAACAAACAAATCAATTGGTTTCGGTTCTGAATGGTGGGGGAATGGGTGGGGCGTTATGATTCGCACAACCACATGCACTGTTTTTACACAGTGTACTTTTGTATATTTATTGGTTTTTTGTCGATGTTAATTTTCGGTTTTGCGTGTGGGCGTGCATGTACGTGTTATTGTGCATATTAAATATTTAACGGTAATTGTGTTGTAGGTTTTTGTGTTTTGCGCGGTTTTTTGTTTGCTCCCTGATCGGATGGTGTTCGGCGTCTGTTTCTCTTGTTTTTTTTTCAAAAATTTTGCCGCAGTCTGCTGTTACGCAATCTGCGGGTTGTTGTCGATTGTTGCATGCAATGAGAACATTTAACAACCTGCCAATTTGTTTGCGTTTTTGTTATTTTTTGTTTTTTATAATTGCGAGTGCTGCTTTGATTTATTTATGTTACTGTTGTTGTTTTGGCCGTTGTTTGGTGGTTTTTGTGGTGGCGACACTGTTACTGTTGGTGCTTTTGCTGTTTTCATTGTTGTGATATTTTAAACTTTAGCCTGTTTTTAACGTGCAAAGTGTCGGGCGTGATGGTTGAAACTCACTGCACGGTATAATAAAACGGACAGTGATAATAAAAACAACTACAACAAAAATGAGCAATAGAAAGCCTGGTAAACAACTGTTTTGCATATAAATTGTCATCATTAAGTCGAAAAATTGTGAGAGATAAAGGTAAATGTTGCCACATAGCCGCAAAATAGTCGAAAGTCTTTATCTAGTTTCGCTGTCGATTATTTAGTTTAAATCAATATATTCGGACTTTATACCACACATCGACACACCCACACATACAAACACACACGGTCACATCTCATAAATGAGCCTTGGATTGTCCAGTTCTACGAAATTGCGTGATAAACTTTATTTAAACGTGACCAAATTTTATTCGGCTCTGCGTGTGTCTGTCTATGAGGGCGAAATTTTTCCTTTACACAGTTTCATAATGCACGAACTTACTTAAAGAGCTTATTAAGGTTAATTACGATGAAGTTTATTATGGCCAAGTATTTTGTTATAAACTCTCGATATTATTTTTTTCCATATAAAAGTTTTCGAACACCGTTAAATACACTCTTTTTCTGGATGTTAGTCAAACACATCTGGATGTTAGTTTTAAGCACAATATCTCCGAAACTTAAAGGGAATAGAATAAATAGAATAGAATATTTTCTCTTATGGACAAGACACAATGATTTACACAAATGTCGAATCTATTTGATATGGCTAGTCTTAAAGCAATTTTTATAAAAAATTAAATATATATTATAATTAATATATTATTATAAAATAACTTTACTAAATCCTTAAGTAACTCGGGAAGCAATTATTGAAATTTTTAATATATTCGTAATATATTTTGTTAGTTAATTTTTGTTTCGCATGAAACTTTGGGGATTTGGGGACAAAAAACATGTTCACTTTCCAAGTGCCTACATAAGATCTACTCATTCATTAATATTTTCATAGACTAAAATCTGAGGATAATCAGCCAGATTATTTTTAATCTTTATTTTCTGTCTACATAAAACAATTTATGTGAAAATATTGTAGCTTAAACGTTATAACGTTTAGTGCTTTAAGTTATCCTTTTGAATTTTCATCTGAGTTTACGCTCAATACGATGAAAAAAGGATCTTGTATATTTGAAAAGGGTTAAATTTTTTATGGGATGAGGTGCGCAAAGGATGGGGAGAGGTATGCACGGCAAGTATTGTTATTATTAGTTACACTAACAACAAGCAGCCAGTAAATTTCCTGCAAATTTTCGTTTGCGTCATTTCAGTAAATTCCTATCCTGATGATACTGTTGTTGTTGGCGGTAGTGATAGTAGAAAATCCCTCTGGCTTAGCAGAATAAATTTCCTAAAAATAATTTAAAGATTTATTTTGCAGTTCAGTCAATGCAGATGGTTTTTATTCATCACTACGAGTATGGTCAGAAAATTTGCTGTTATTGTGTTTGCTTTTGAAACGGAAGTACTTTTATTTACCACACGATGAAGCAGAAGAGAATACATATAACTACATGTAGTAGTTATTTCTCATTCTTGGACAATATTTTGGAATGGCAAGTATATTCGTTCGATTGAAAATTTGCAATTGTTATAAAATTTAGTTAGCTGACACTAAAGAAAACCGATTCTGAATAGGAGTGATAATGACGAGACCCGAAAAATTTTGTTTGCCACACTATAGTAAACTCTGCAGATGATAATTTTTAGGGATAAAGCGGTATTTTAGTGCATTACATTGAACTATGGACGTACATACAATACTGCATTGTCAGTTGGTGTGCACATGCTTTTGTGATCATTATTACGTACATTCTTCAATAGTTGCATAAAAGATTTTTGCTTAAAGACCGTTTTCCTTGAAATGTAATCCTTTTCATACGTTGATTTTTGTTGTTTTTCTAAATATTATTGAATAATTCTTGTACACCTCAAAATTTCCTCAATAAATTAATGAAAAATATGACATACTTTTTCGTATAAATCTTGAGTTGGAATATTTCCAGAGGAAGTCTAATTGTTTTCCAATTTGCGCCTATATATCTCCATGCTTGTTGTTGCCCATCAGCTTGCTTCTCTTTGGCATTGCGTTTCTTAATTTTTTGTTTTGTTGTAAGTTTTTTCTTTTGTACTGCATATACTGTTTATATTACGTTCATTTTGTTTCACAAGGTATTTACTTATTTATTGGTGACACTTATAAAGTTCTTTAAAAAATAAGAACCAAATTACTGCCAAATTAAAAAAGGTTTGGCAAACTGTTTGGCAATATTATGAATATCCATAAAAATATTAAAATACAGATTGAAATTTCTTGTTGTGTCAGTAAAGAAAGTATCTCTATAAGGAAAAGTATATAAAGAAAAGTATCTCTTACTTATTAAAAAGAAAAATAAAATAATACAAAAAAGCATAATGATAACCAAATGAAGTAAAATAAGCAAGAAAGATAAAACAAAGGAAACAAATTAAATTAAATCCAAAAATCAAATTATATTAAAAATAAAATATTTGGTTCTCTTGATTGAATTTTTCGCAACAATGATTGGAAGCCACGAACAAAACGATTTTATTCTTTTATTATTATCTTAAATTTCTACTTTTTGAGGTTTTCGGAAAAGAGTAAAAATGACAGCATAACGCATTAAAGAGTAGAGATAGCTAATTTCTAATAAATTTTGACTTTATGGCAGGCTTAAAACAAAATTTCGTTCAGCCCATTTAGACCGAACTTCACCACAAAATTGGTTTAGTATCGAACCCAATACAATTCGGAGCTGCCAGAAATAACCAGAGTGGCGTTATCTATAAAAAAGCCTGGCTTTGTCTTCATTATAAATATCTATTCATTACAATCTTGTGGTTCTTGTCAACTTTGTTGCCAACTCCATTGCTTTTTTCCTTTTTGAACGAGGGTAAACATTTCGACCTGATACGAACAGCATCAGAAGCAACAGCATTTTTTTGTGGATATTTTCATCAAAAGAGGAAAAGAAGTTATCGATGACCTAACATGACATCGTTTTCTTGTTCTTATAATGATTCCCCTTTCTCTTATTTTTCTTCTTAAAGCAATATTACCCCTTTTCAGATAAGCTTCTTATTATCCGTTTTATATCATTTATTCTTCATTTCTCGTTTCCTATGGATCGTTCGTATCGCAATCCTTCTGATTTTTTCATTGTGTTTCGATTTATTCTTTTTGGATTACAATCCGGAAATCGAACGTAATTCGAAATGCAGATAACATCGAGTGCGTGTAGTTGTAAATACGTTTATAGAGGTGGTGATGAGTGTAGTTTTGGGGTTGTAAGGATTGGTGTGGGTAAATTGTTTTTGTTCTACAGCGTATATGGAATCGAAGAAACCACAAAAGAAAAAGAAATGATTCGGTAGATCATGTGATTTTATTTCTGCGGCGAGTACGCACTCATACACACGTTTATACTCTGTCACATTGGAAACCATTAAATTTACAACGGAAATAAAAAACCACACAAAATATCTCGAGACAAAAATGTTGGATCTTGGGACGGAAGGGTAAAGAAAGAAAGACGGAGAGAGGATTCCATTCGCAGATAATGTTAGATGATTTTATTCAGAAATTATTAGGGCATCTGTCATTAAGAGTGACAAAACAGCACTCCCCGAAAGGGATGAAAATTTAATGCCTACCCTTTGATTTTATCGCCTTCAAGGATAAGAAAATACTTGTGAATACGTGAAATCACTGAGAAGGGATAGGAATATAAACCCATAAAATGCAGGCTTTAGCTCTTTGTGAGCAATATTAAAAGTGTATGCTTCGTTTTCCTTTAAAATCTGGATTTTATAAAATGACGAGTATCTTCAAATTCCTCCAAACAATTAAAGTTTTATTTGAATAACGCGCAGCACTCAATGCACGCTCTCCCTCTTGCAGCATTCACTAAGTCATGCCATCCGATCAACGAATTTCCAATTTTCTAATTTCCTTTTCTCCTTTTTCGAAATATGCAATTTTCTGAAAATTATATTCCGGACATGCGACAGATTGCATCCACGTCCATTTTGCCGCAGCGAATTGTGGGAACTGCTGTGTATTGAAGCCTACACCGAAAAAACGATCCGTTTCATTGCCGTAGTCAAAATGATAAGAAAACATTGTTACACTTCAATAAAATACTAAAATATGCGAAGGGGTTGTTTCATGAAAAATTATTTGACTTATATTATTTTATGAGGAAAATAATGCTAAATTATTTTGTAAATATTTCTAGAAATTTAGATCAGGTTTCTTTTGGCAATGTGCTTACATTGTGTGTGTGTAAAGTCTTGATAAATTATACCCTAACATTATTAGTTTATTAAAATGGCTAAATTTCAATAAACTAAAGCAAAAAGTTTAATGGCTTTTTTTGGCCCGCCAAAAAAACTGTTGTCGTAAATGGCAGTAGTATGCGTAAATTGTGGTTTTGCCTTTGGAGATTTCGTTACCGATTCATTTTATACATTAAATGGACATTCAAGAAGTGATACTGTATCGTGAGTTCATTTTTGAAGTTTATTCAATTTTTAAAGATAGCTAAACAATTGATGTTGCTTTTGTTTTTTTCAGTGTTTTTCCGGTTACACCTATTACATCACAATTAAAGTTAAATCGAGTAAAAAACCGAAACTCAGAAATTTTAGATCAAACTAAAAGTTTGTGAAGTTTTTTGTTTTGTTTTTGCTCAACATTCAGTCGGTATGGTCGGGGCAACGTCATGTACGGACATGACAGTGCTCGGTTTTGATATTTGATTCTTGATTTTAGATTGATATATGATTCATGGATAATATTTTGAGTCAGCTTGCAGTGACATACATTTTATTTTGGTTCAAAGAATAGCTTTTTGTTTTTTTTTATTTCGTTTACATTGTGTTTTCTCATGGTTGACATTGAATCACATGTCTTTTTTCGGACATATGTCTAGCAAATATCAAAATGCTTGCATATGGTGCAATAGAAATCCACAGGAAATATTTTATGAGTGGGTGTATGTGTGTATCTATATAGTCTACGTGTATGGATAGTAGTATGCATTTTAGAGCTTCTCTCATGTTCATGAATAAAATTTGAGCTTTTGTGTTTTATGTCAGGCGTTAAGCCACGTTTGAAAAATAGATAAATCATGACACAAATGATCATTTTCCAACTATTCTATATTATGACACTAACACTGACAACTTATACTATATTATGACACTCCACCCGTAGACAGGCTACTACTACTGTTGTGCCATTCACGCATGAAAAAGGGGTAGAAGAAGAAGAATCAGACAATGCTAAACAACAAAAAGAATAAGTTTATTATTTAATACTGCATATAAATATTGATATTTATCAAATGTATATATAAATAAAATTTATACCAAAGTTTCCAGACATGTCCCAAGCATAATTTTTCAAAATTTCTTTTAAAAACTTTGGAATCTTATTACGAACTTTACACCGAAAGGGTCTAATAATTTTCTTCCTCCGTTTGGAATGCATTACAGAAGACACGACCGATTCAGAAAGTATATATATTCTGAACTCAGAACTTACTTTTCAGATCCGATTGGGAGCTCAAGACATAATCGATCCTGTCAATTCAATTTTGTTGCATATTCTGAGGCAAATTTTGTGATATTTCATGGTTCTCAATAAAAATCGTCACATTCTCGATATAATACACTAAAATAAACTATAGATGGTGATATAGGAAGGTAATTTCGAAATTTTCCCCATGGGATGTCGTCAAAAATAGGGTCTGCTATACAAAATAAAAATTCACAGAAGTTAATAGGAATACTCTCACATTCACCTCTTAGATCCTTGCACGAAGTAAAGGATGTACAATCATCGCTGAAATTTCAGAATTTAGATTTCTACGGAGGTGTACATTTTAATCATCCCTGAATTCATCTTGACTGACTCTGTCATGTCATTCGTAATTACGAAATATGCATATGGAGACGTATTTCCCGCTATTTTATTTTATTTTACTTTTACTTTTATTTAACTTTTGTATTTTTGATTTCTTTAACATCTACCCTCTAGTTACTTTTCATAAAATATTGTACAAAATTTTACTCGATACTTTATCAATAGTTTGACAAGGAATTCATGCAATGCACGTATTAAGCTTCTACTCAAAAATTGTGCGAATATGTAAAACGAAAAAAAAAACAAATCAGAAAACGCTATTCAAATAAAGTATATCTTTAGAACTTTTTTTTAAACAAAAGAGACTTTAAAATGTAACGCAGAATTTATTTCTATATAAGCACACTATCTCATCTCCTCCCTCCCTCCATCAATTGTTGGAAATAGCAAACGAAAACTTTGTGCTAACTATCGTTGGCAACACATACTCTCCCAAATTTGGCAATATTTTTCTTTACCAAAGCTACGCAAAACTTTGTTTTAAAGTCAGTGTGAATGCGTCTATCCATAAATTCTTCAGGTCCTTTGTAAAATATTCCAAAAGGATTCTTGACAATGAAGACCAGGCAATGAACAAAAAACCTTAGGCCAAGGCTAGAATCTATAAGTCGCCGAGCTACAAAGTCGCCAGGTTGGTTTCGCATTCGTTAGTCATAGAATTGGCTATGCGTAAAATTGTGAGAGTGTGTGTGCTTATGCCGCCTGTACGCGAAGTAATTTTGTGACAAATGGAAATCACTCACATAGACACACACGCATAGAAAAAAAAAGGTGCACTTACAATACATTCGCGATTTTCAGCTAACCTTCGAAAATCTAGTATTCGATAATAATTTTTACAGCCTCGTATCTCGGAAGGCAAAAGTAATAGAAAATGCAAAACTTTTCCCTTTCCGAATTTCCAAAGCAATCAATTTAAATTTGAAAACTAAGACCAAACAAAAAGATTTTAGCTTCTTTTCTTTTAAAATTTTCTATTACGTTGCATGGCATTGAATAAACTTCATGCAAATCTATCAATATATTTTTTTTTTCTTAATTTCAGTTGGTGGAAGATGTGCTTCGTTACCATCGATTTTCTGCTCTCCAGAGATTTACGCTCTATCACTATTGTCATTTTCTAGGAAGAAGAGAGGAGAACATTTGTCTCTCTCCGACCCTGACGATAATAAATCGTGCTAATTTCTGTTCATATCTCTTTATTTAACTAATTTTTAAACATTCTTTTTCTAACAGCTTTTAAAGTTTATTCTTTCTGAGGTAAGGCAGAGAAAGACGATAATATCATGTATATATATGTTTGGATGCTTTGTAATGTTTTTGAAAAGAATTTTGCTTTCGAAAGGAAAAAACGAAGAAAGAGCAATTACAGGGACTTTTTAAGGACACTATTTGAACAATTTCCAATTGGAAATTATCGTGGAAGAAAAATATTTAATGAATGTATATGAGTTGGTATAAATAATTATATTTCCATAGCAAATCTTATGTGCGGAAAACAGTTTTAAATAATAAAAAACGTTTGAATTTTCTATGATGTATTAATAAGTTATTGATTTCTATTTGAGCATAAACGAATGAAGATGATGCGTTGCATTTTTTACCGAATTTTTAATTTGAATTTTAAGTTTTATATTTGTCATGCATTTGTTAGCAAAAATTTATGTGGCAATTTTACTTTTTCCATTAAATCTTCGATCTCTCAGAACGACGGAAAGTGGACCCTTGTTACAAGATAAACAGTTTTCATTCTATACATAAATTTTTTATGCCACTCTAAACGACAAATTATACTTACGCATACACGTTGTTAGTGACACGGCGGGTGTCGCGACACCATCAATTTTGTAAACAATTATTAATTCAAATTCTTCACAAAGATTGAATAGGTAAAGGAAGATGAATCGTAGGAAGTAAGCAGAAATTGTTTCCCCCACTGGTATTCGCTCAATATTGTTCAGTGTTCGCTGGGTATTGTAGACAAGATTTCTCATGCCTGTGACGGTTTTGTCAACTTTCAGTAGAAGCAGGTGATGGCAGCAGCATCAATAACATTATTATTAACAACAATATACCTAAAACCTGTCATAAGAAAAGAAAAACTGCCAAATCAATCCCATCTCGTGTGACAGCTCGAGACAACTCGTGATCTTGCCTGCCTGAATATTTACATATTTGCCTGTTTGTCATGTTTATCTATCTGTCTATGTGCTCGTCTCTAAGTTTGAATAACAGAAGATGAGTTTATCATCATTAGCATGATGATAAGTTCAACGAGAATTGTTTCGACTTCACAGAGCGGAATATGCAAATTTCCTTAGACGCCAGAATACAATGAAATCGCCCAAACCTGTCAAACGCCCTGAGATTGAAAAAACGTTCAGTTTATAAATGATTTCGCAATTATTAAACAAAATAATAAAAAAACAATAGAAGAAAATGATGTTGTCATAATTGACAATTATCGATAATTTATTATTAATTATCGATAATTTATTAAATTGTCCTATGAACGAATGATCATACGTGCTGAAGGTCATCACGATTTTGATTCAAGTTTACTCTACAAACTGACATAATTATATAAGAGGACTGATAGGAGAGACAGAACAGTGGAATAACTCTAGGAAGTGGGCGCTGAAATTATATAAAATTTTTGGTGATAACAATTTAAAATTATTTATGACTTATATCTGATTCTCATTAATGTTGCTGCAGGTTTTCATAAAGTTTTCATACAAGCAACGAAGCAGCCTGAGTAAAAAAAGACCTCTGCCTCGCATCTCGAGTCTTTAATCAGTAATGAATCTTGTCAACAACGAAGAAAAAAACGATGATATAAGATTAGAAGCAATTTAAACAATTTTGGTGATGTAGGCATTTTTAATTGTTCTAGCTCACTTACTAGAATTCCTTCTTCTCCACTTATCACTTTACTTTGTAAAACTTCGTTTGTTGACTCACATTCTTTCTTAAGCTCAAGCGGATGCTTTGCTGAGACTTTAAAATATTTAAGTGTGTAAATGGTAGTCACATAGAACATACTTACGTGCATACATGCACACGTACATACATACAACATACTGCCAGTATTCAGTTCGACCGTACGTTTGTGCAAAGCCAAAGCCAGCTTTCCGATCTTTTCAAAATGACTTACAAAATCTCAGAAACTGATGCTGTTGCTACGGTTGTTCCTGTTGCTGATGCTGCTATTGTTACCACTGCCACTGCTGGAGAGACAATGGATTTCGGTGAATTTTTATAGCTTGAAGGCAAATGCAAACGCAAATGCTTCCTGTCAAGAGACTGTGAGAAACAAAATTTTGAAAAGCTATGAATGGATGCCAGCATGTATGCGTCTACGTATATGCTGTTTTCGCGGTGTAATTGTTTTAGCTTTTATGCTTAAAGAGCTGGAGGGGGGGGTGAACGAGCAAAAAGTATGGAGGAGCTGAGAGAATAAGTGAATTAAGTAGCTCTCCTTACCCACTCTATGGACCGATTTTAAGCCTTTAGAGATGAAAGATAAACTAAAGGATAGAATGAATAAGGCTAGGCATCTCAACTAAAAAGTGTCCTCAGCTTAATTTTGCTATGTCCTTGGCTAATTGTTTTAATTTTCTTTTTGTGTTTCCTTAATTTTTTGTAATTAGCTGGCGTTTTTGAGGTTTTCATTCGATTTTACCTGCCAGCATTTGCACGTGGTTTAAGTATTCCACGAAAATATTATGAGGTGATGAGGAGGGAAAAAAAGAAGAATTTATATGAGTATATCACACAAAAATATCTGTGTGAAGCTCGAGCTGTTTTTTCTGTTTTCTAGCCGCAATTACGTCTGCAGACACGAGCTGTCCCCTACAGATATGTGCCATTCTTTCAAGGGTGCGTCGCTAAATTAGGAGGTGATGCAGCGTGGAGCAATTGAAAATTCCGCTTTTTCACATCATAAAATAAAAACAAAAAATACTGAAAACGATAACACCATCGAATAAATTGATGCCTGTGGTGATAAATGACAGAAGAATGAATGCTTATGAAAAATGTGTGTCAAGTGCGTGTCTTCACCTCTTCTTCCTGCTCTTTCATTGATGCATTGGTTGTTTTTTCAGGGTCATTGAGCTGTTTTTGTGTCTGTGCTGTTACTTGTGAGTTGTTGGTCTCCTTACTCTCCATCCTTTTCTTGATTTTCCACTCTCTCCTATTTCCTTTTTTCAGTTTCCTTTTTGTCTTTTCCAATTTTCGTGCGTATTGGGGTTTTTTGCCAATTACTCTTATTCTTCTCTTACTCATTGTATTCTTGTTACGAGATTCAGTGTCATAAATTTACAAATCTTACGCGATATTCTCCTACAATATTTCAACGATGGAAATTTATGCGAATCAACGCTTAACAAGCAATAAAGACAAATTGTTGGAGGCGTTTACGACTGCTGATATGATATGTTTTTGTTGGTATTCAACAATCTCGAGAAGGTAAGACAATAAAATCATTATCGTAACTGGCAGATCTGATAGACTGTCTACTGCCATATCTTTCTTTCTCCCGTATTAAAAAAAATAATCGAATTTCGTTTCGGAAAATCGATGATTTTTAAAATTTGACTATTTGTTTGTTTGCCGTTTACTCTTCACATATTTTTCCATAACGCAATTAAAAGATGACTTTTGATACCTAGGCCGTAAAAAAGAACGAATCTTTTGATGTGCCCCAAATTGACGCAAAACTCTTAAACCGCAAACAAACTGGAGCATTATTTGCAGAGTTTGAAAGACCACCTCATTTACACACGACATATATGCGCAGCATAAATGACGAAAACTGCTCAAACAGCACGGCTATTACAGTTGTCCGAGGGTTGATTACTTATTGTTTTTTTGGAAGGCGAGAGGCCGTTGTTATTTTGTGGAAGCTGGTCTGATGAAAACAACATTAGTAAATATCCAGCTAATTTCTTTGGCTACGCAAATCTGTCGTAGTGAAAGTCTACGCATAAATCATAAATCAATCAATCAATCAATTTCATAAATCAACAAACTGCAGTAAGGAGGCAAAACCTAGGATTTATCTCAGCCAACATACTTCCAAAGTATATTCCTTTTGATGTTTTATCATAATACCCGTAACGGGTATTCCTTCAAGGATATTCGTTTAAGAGTTAGGAAGAGACCGAAATAGTTTTTCTAAAGTCAACCCATTTTCAGTTCATAAAACTCTGTATATTCAACCGAATATTAGTATCGTTCTGTTAAAAATTATACGAGGTATTTTAGTTTGGTAGAAAATTTATTAAAATTTCAATAATCCCTTCAGGATATACAAGACAATTTAATTATCACAGTGGTTAATGCCAAAAAGCAAACCTTTACATTAACCTTTACATTTCGCTTTACATTAAGAGATGGTAATAACATTAACCCCTTGTCGAAGCCATGTCAAAGACCACAAGTCTGCTCTCAGTTTGGCCACTCATATACCCGCACATATTTTGATAAAGTTTGGCCATGAGTATTAAAATCATGAGTATCGAATAAATGAAATGAATATTAACACAACCAACAACAATGGTAACAGTAACAACAACAACGACAACAACGATACTTGTAACAGCTTTCGTCGATGCGAGGCATAATAACAAACCACTTAAAATTATTTTGGCCAAACATTCATTTCGAGCGAGCTTATGGTGGGCTTATGGTTTTTGTGTTTTCGCCGTGTTTCTTTTTATGGCATAGCTTCGGTAGTTATGTTCATGTTCAAGGGTTTACACGCCTGAACTTTTCAGGTCTTTGGAAACAGGTCTTTTGAGGTACCACCAACGGATGCCAAGTAGAGAGAATTTTTTTTGATAAATTAATGATGAAATTGAAGCGAAAGCAGAAATATCAAGGGCAAAATAGTTTGGTACAGAGTTCATTTGCGTGTGTGATTTCGTATGGGCGTCTGTCTGGGACAGAAGTGGCAGAGGCATCATTCGAGCAGAATATTCGTCTCATGCTAAAATAATGGTTTACACATGATTAACTGACACTAAACTTACTGCTTTTAATTGACGTGTAATAATTTATTAGGTATCAACCTAGTCCCTACAAAACAGTAAAAAATGAGAGATAAATTGCTACTTTACATATGATTATCCTCCCCATCGGTACCTAGATCCCTTAAAATAAGGAACAGGGCTCTACAGTGGCACTCTTGTGAAATGCCGTTTAGTCTGTGCATCTCTAAACAATGGTTACTAAACAATATTGCCACGATTCAGGTAACAAAAGCAATACGAAATATTTAGAACAAATTTGGTTCTGACCCTGATGACTATTTTAGTGACCCTCGCGCATATTTTCTCGAAATAAATGTAAAAAAATTTATTTAATAAATTTAAAATTTTTTGGTAAAATTTCTTTTTATCTTTAGCCGCTTGAAATAACTAAAATGCTCAAAAGGTCAAGCATGCAGATTGTCAGAATATCTGTCTTATGGCAAGTGTTCCTAATATTAACCACCAAGCCGGTGTGGGTGTTATTTGTTTTATGGGGTTTATTGGAATTTTAACTCTTAATTGGGCTCCCGTTTTTCTCTCCCCCTTTCTATGTGAAACTAATACTATTCTCCCAATATTATTAAAACTTTTACCTGTAAATAAGTTCATAAATTCACAAGTTGTGACACTGATTGCAATCTATAAAGTTTGAAGCAATGCTTCGGAATCATCGAATAACGTCAAGAGGTCTTTTGCTTGTATTCTAAATGAGTTTAACGCTGATTAATATACTGTGGTATTTACAAAATATTCCATATATTATATAATTTATTAAAAAGGTTAATTAGGAAACATGTGAAAATTTATAGAACGTATTCAATGAATGACTTTATTCTATAAATACTTAAAAGACACTCTTGAATTTATGGTTGACTTAGAAAGAGCTGAAATGTATACGAAAAGGTTTTCAACACCCTGCGTGTTGAAAGGATTATGGGTTAAGGATGTATAGGTACGAGGAAGAAGACATGCAGGATAAGTAGTCCTATAAAAACCATCGCATAATTAATGGCATTTTTAACAGAAATATAGACACCATAATGATTTCTCTTGATTTGATATGAATAATATTTTTAAATTTGATTTTGAATTAAAATCAAAAAATCATTCGATTTAATTAAAATAAATCAGAGTATAATTTCTTTGAGCGTAGCAGAAGAATTTGCCGCAAAATCTTTTTGTACCTTTGCTGAAATAAAAAAGTATTACAAGTATTTCATTGAACCGAAAAAGTTTTCAGATGAAGAACAAAGAAGTTGTAGTTTCGTTTGTCGTTGTTGTTGACGAAGCAGCACTGGTGTTGTTGGTAGCGCTAAGGGTGTCGAGTGTGGTAGGGTTTGTTTTTGATATTATTAGCCACACTATTTATGTGTTAAGTAGCCAAATTGGACACTGTCTCAAATTTAAATAAATTTCTATCAGGTGTTTCCGCTGATCAGTAACGCTTAATCATCTACCGATTTTTCTTTATCAAAGTTTAGTAACTGCGTATAATTAAATTTTTCTTTCCTCACCACGTCCACCATCCTCCATCCTTACAGTTTCCCTGAAGATTATCTGCCCGAACTCTTATCTGTCCGACTCGAACCCACAAATGACTGACCTGCAAAATGAAAATTGCTGCAAGAGGTGTGCCCAAATTGTAACATGTTACCTTAAATTCGACACTTCCTTAATTCGACGCTGACGGAATGAATGAATCAATGAATCGGCGACATGCCTATTTTTACTTTAACGTAACTGTCACTTTACTGTAACTTTTTAAGCTTCTACTGTCACTCTCGACCTAAGGGATGAAAGTTGGTGTTAATATTGATGAACCATTTTAAAGCAATTAATGTGAGCATCATCAGCAATGCACCGTACCTTTATTGTACTGCATCGAACCTCAGAAAGAAATCTAGGAGGTTTTTAACGAAAAGGAGTTAGTTGGTGTCAATGAATAGCTTAAGTATTGTCAATTCAGCATTCGAAAAGGCATTTTCGGTCTGCACCACTCATTGGGCCATCATGGCCGAGATAATTTGATCAAGATAATGAATTTGAGGGATTTTACTCGATTAAAAAGACAGGATGGAAACAAAATGAGTTTCAAAGCGTAAGTGAAGTGTAGGATCTGGGGATAAGAAAGAAAGAATAGTGCAGACAGAGAGAAATAGAAAGAGAGGCAACTTGAAATTCCATTTTAAAACATTGAAAGGAGTTATCGCACGTATTTTCTCTCATAAAGAGAAAAAAATGAATTAACTGTCCCATGACTTAGACTGACGGATATCCGGCAGCGCAGGAAGCCTACAAATAATGAAATGAACATTGCTTTACAATAGAATACACTCAATAACAGTAAGAGAAAATTGTATATATATATATATATATATATATATATATATATATATATATATATATATATATATATATATATATATATATATATATATATATATATATATATATATATATATATATATATATATATATATATATATATATATATATATATATATATATATATATATATATATATATATATATATATATATATATATATATATATATATATATATATATATATATATATATATATATATATATATATATATATATATATATATATATATATATATATATATATATATATATATATATATATATATATATATATATATATATATATATATATATATATATATATATATATATATATATATATATATATATATATATATATATATATATATATATATATATATATATATATATATATATATATATATATATATATATATATATATATATGCGTGTTTCAAATTTCTTGGGTATTGAGTTTGTCCTCTGTTTCGATCACGGCTTCCATTATGTTCTGATATTTCGTAAGGTTACGCACCGCTCCGTTATTGCCAGCATGATGACATTGTCTAAAGATCTCTTTATTGCCATTGTCATCATCGTTTGTGTTGTCTTTTTTGTCGCTTTTTGCTGTAGTTGTAATCATTAGTTTTTATTGTTTCAAATTAAGTGAATGGGTTCTGTTTTTGGTTAAAATTGAAAACGTACAAACTTCAATAGAAAATCTTTTTGACGTTGCTGATGCTGTTTTTGTTGCTGGTGCATTTTTTTAGTATTGTCGTAGTTGCAGTGATTGTCGTTGCTTTTATTGTAATTTTTTGCCAAATCCCCAAATTTGCTGCGCCATCAGTCGCTTGTGATGGGATCACAAGAATATAAGTCGTATGCGGGGTTTGGTACGGGGGACGGAAGGTTTATATATTTTTTATAGTATCGATTAAAATCCTTCGGTTTCACAGTTCATATTATGATAGTGTCGTCAATGGCAAAATGTTGAAAAACTTGTATTTATTTCACACTGCCTTTTTATACCCTACACCCGAAGGGATAGGACAGCTTTGTGGTTTTGTGTGTAACGCACAAAATCACATTTTCACAACATCACAAGGATGTTCGCGAATCTGTATGTCCATCTGTCATTCTGCCCGTCCATCTGTGTGTCTCTCTGTGGAAATCGCTATATCGAACGGAAGAAGGTATCGACATACGGTTTGGATGAATATTCTTTTTTATAATAGTTTGTTTTAATTAGAAGATTGGGAAAAACCGGGCCCACTTTAGATTCCTCATATGAATATATCTATATGTGTAGTTCAGTTTTGCAGAGAGAAATTGATGACAAACTGTTTTCTTCGAGAATTGGGGCGACCCGCTCGCAGCTATTTTATCAAAGTTGTGATGTACCTTGTGAGGATTCATTTAAAGGTTATAGGGTAGGGCATATACACTTCGATTAGGCCGTAGTTAACGCTCTTACATGCTTACTTTCTTGTGTACTTTTCTCTTTGTGTTGACTGACTATCATTGACTGACGACGACCACTTGTTTTTTATTTCGATTTTTTAAATTATTTTTATGCAAAACAAATTTATGATTAATTGAATTGATGACATACAAAATCATATACACAATCATATAGGATGTACATATGCATCCTCACACATTTTTATTCCGGTTTTTGCAATATTCGATATCACCAATTTTATATCTCCACACGTGACATATTTGCGTGATTTAAACGAATTTTGGTGATGAATCTGAATGAATTAAGTATTGATGGAATAAATGCATCACGTTCCGTAAAAAATTTTTCAATCATAAAAGGCTTATGAAAAAAAAATAAAACGTTTCTAGTGGAAATGATTTTAGATAATACAAAAGTCAAAATAGAAATACAAAAACTGAAAAATGGGTGAAAATTGATTTTTAGGCACACTGGGAAAAATCGTATTGCAATCAGTATTTTTGGATATTTTGGATTTTTGTTGCGGTTTTGTAGTCTATAAAATTTCCCCAAACATACATTTTATGTGTTAAAACATATCTCATAACCTCCAGATATTGCTTTGTTTTTAAAAAGTAGCGCGTGTAAACATTGCCAATTACTTTATAATTATAAAAATATCCTATAAAAATACCTGACATGTAGGTAATTTGTATTATGTTGCGACAACTTACCGTAGAAACTGTTTTAAAGTCACCGTCACTATTTGTTGACTTATTTAATACCTTATACGAACTTTTATGCTATGATGCGGATACATTTATTATAAACCAGCAATATCTTTCAGAGACTTTTGTTTCTGTACATCTACGTGTTGCAACCAATAACACTATGTTTCAGGGATATGCTGCTTCAAGTATATACACTATTCTATCAATATGTTGTTCATTTTGAGCGAGAACTGGTTGGTTGTGCTCTTTTTAATAATGTTTCTCTCTATCAGGCTGAGGTGGAGAATATTACATGCGTCGATATTCCAGAGTATGACATGCGCATCGAATTTAGTTACAGTTTCTGCTTTCCGTAGGACACAAATCAAATGCAGAATATTCTTGGTTGTTCGGCACCAACGATTTAGTCGAATTACGGAACTGCTCCAAGCAAGGCATACCTCTCAATTCGTCGCACATTTAATACATGTCTGAGCAACAATAATCAAAAACATATCATAATCATCATCATTATTATCGTCAATAACAGCAATAGCAACAACAACCACAAAAGCTACATAAATAATGAAGTATAGGCAATGACATAATTAGATTGTGAATTATATAAAATATCGTTGTGAATTAATGCCTGTCTGTCACGGTCGAGTGCGAAAATAAAAACCACTCGTGACAAAATGACTAATTGAAACGTGTGCCGGTGAGGTGAATAAAACTACCATCGGTCAATTTTTAAACGTTAGTGTCGCCACCTAATAAAAATCAAATCTTTTGCATGAAATTAACCGAAGCAATAGCCACAACAGCACAAATAGTAAATGGCAAAATAATAATTAGCATAATCGGAATTTAAAACAACCGAAGATATAACGAAAAATCAAAAGAATATATACTTTAGTGAAAATTATTTTAGTATTAAACAAATCAATCGTGTTATTGAACCGGTTAAAATTGAGATCTATTAAAACTTTACAACGATTGCTTTTGGAGCATCGGCAGAGCCGTTCACAGTAATAAATTAGAAGCGACCTGACCTTAACATCCTTTTTATTCCTAATTTTCTCTTACCCCATTTCCTGCCTTCTCTACCCTTTCTACTCATACCACAACTGCCTTCGCTACTTCGTTCACAGCTGGCGCGTAGATTGGTATTGTATCATCTGCTGCTGTCTGTCCCATACTCGTTTCCCGTCATCACATCAATCGGGCTAATAGAGGCGCCAATACCAACGAACTTTTTCAACAAATTTGTTATTTTTACTATTGCGGGCTTTTGCTTTCCTTTCTTTTAGTTGTTATTATTGTTTCTTTTTTCCTGTTTGATTTCTTTAAAACGAAATGCTTTTGGAATACTTAATGCTGTTATTTTGGTTCGGATTATCGGTCACGACTGTTGAAAGGAGCTACACCAACGTGTTCGGTAAGTGTCAAATGATGCTTTTATATATACAGTTTAGTTTCATTAACAGCATTTAATTAAATCGTATATGGATGGTTAATAAAACATTAAATTCGTGATTTTTTTGAAATAGAAAAAAAGTAGCCGAGTAACTTTTGTAGCCGATGTAAGTGTAAATATAAATTAAAGTGGATACCAATTTCACGAATAAACAAATTAAAATAATCCAATAAGATACGTGAGAAAAACGTCTTTCTAAGTATCTGAATATTAATTTGTGATTTTATTTAGTAAAAAAAACGTCGAATTAAATTGATTTTTGGTTTGGCAGACCTAGAAGATTTGCCAATTGATTTAACAATAACATCGTTGCAGGATTAAAAGTTAAATTTTTGAATGATTAATGGGTTTTACAAAGAAAATTATAATTAATTTATGTGTCTACAATATGCAACACACGATGATCTATTAGATGACCTTAAAAAAATAAATAAGTTGCTCTAGCGAAACGATTCAATAGTCACGACTTGGCCGGATTACGAATTTGACTGGAAAACACCATCGGACATCTAATTCTTCCGATAAAATAAAATTCTTTCATAGACATTTAACGATATTATCCGACATCTTCAACGGATAATTTTTGAAATAGATTACTTTTTTAATTTTTTAACGAAAAAACAAACTTTTTGTCCAATAAATTCTGGAAGTAACATTAATGTAAAATTTTTATGTAAAAGATTCTAAAATATTTTTCTGTTGTGTTATGAATTTAAATATTATATAATTGCCTTTGATTTTTCATTAACGAAAAAGGAATAATTTTTTATAAGAAATTTACTCTTCGTTTTCAACCCATTCTGCATAAAATTAATTTCCAATTCCTTAAAGCGATCTAAATAGAAGTCTCAATTTGTTCAATTAGTCACAAATTACATACATGCTCTTAGTTAAAAGCTTCGTCTCTTCAAGTTCGAATATTCAACAAAAAGGTGGAATCTACAGCACATTTTTATACCCTATTCTCGAACGGTTAGTGTATATGAAGTTTATCCTCCGTTAGCTGCGACAAAAATGTAATTGAATATATATTCTGGTCTATCTAGAAAAATCACGATTACTTGAGAACGAAAAACGATCTTATAATATAGCACAAACATACGATACGAGAGAAGTTTTACGAGAACCACGTATTCTTCAGCTACTAAGAAGCACATATCCATATGTATGGTTGAATGTTTTCAACGTTTGCCGAGGGAATTATATGACAAAATTTTATCCTTAAACTCGACCACGAATATTAAATTATATTGCAAAAATTTGTCGTAGTGCGCGTACGAGAATCATAATTTTTAAAATAAAAATTAAAATTTAATGTAAAATTTAGTCATCGGTAGGGCAGTGTTGGACATTATAAACCCACCGCAAAAATCCACCGTGCCCACTATTGTACGATGCCATATGAAGATTTTTTTTCAGAAAAAAATTTTGTTGTATTAAAAGCTATGAATTTAAATTACTGGGGTAGGGTATATAAGCAACGGCCCGGCTGAGGGTGACGTTCTTATCTGCCAAATCTTTTATTATATTCACAAAATTATTGCGAAAACGCAATAAAAACGAAAAAGCTATAAAAAGTACATTTAGTTCAATATCAAGAGGATCGAAACCGCAAAAAGTTATATAACTTTTAATCTCTTTTTCATACTTAAAACGCCGTAATAGTAGAATGGGCGAACATTGCTCTTCTCTCTTGATTCGATAAAAGGAATGCCGGATTACTCCAGATGAACAAAAACAAAAAGTGAGACTTTTTGGATAAATTGATACCATTCTTTTCACTTGCTATAATTGGATAAAACTTTGTGATTTTGATCACATGTATTTAATATAATTCTCGCTAATTTAACCGCTCTTCGTATCTACCCTCTCTCTATCACCCTTTATGTATATATATCCTCTACCTTATTGAGGAATAGCATTCACAAAAAAAATGTTTACTAAGACGTTGTCCCGCATTATTTTCGATGCAATTTTTTGTTCTTTTTACAAGAATTATTTTACTACTCATACAATTTTTTTTAACAATAAAATATTAAATGTATTAGTTGAATTTATTACATTAATACATTCTATTAAATGTCGTAGAGTTTTGCACAAACTTTATGATAGTGTTGAGGGTGAAAGGGGATTGATATCTCCATAATCTCCAGTAACTATCGGTGTACGAATAATTTTTACAAAACGGTTTTACTTTCGTTTTAGGTAATTTTTTGCGGTAATTTGTGGAAATTTTTTGTTTTGCGTTCTATTAGTAAAAATAGAAATGACGCACTAGCAAAATAAATAAAGCAAGATAAATAATTCAAAAGAAAAAACTACGTTCAATTATCAAAACTATTTAAAACACAGAGGTTAGAAAGACAAAGAGAAGAGGGTGTGGTTGTTAATGTTGTGGCATATTTATTATGAGCCAAAGTGTAAATGAAAGCTTCTTTGCTATAAATCCTATTAATTATCTTCCTAATTCCTTCTTAATTTAACTAAGTGAGATATTGCATGTGAGATCATAATATAGTCTTCTATACGTGAGAGGAGAATAGTTTATACTGTCTTAGAAATTAAGCAATTTTGATAAATTCGAATAATGTGGAGCACTTTACGACATAGGGTGATATCAATGGAAGAACACCCTCATTCGAGCTCATGAAAGAAAATTATAATAAGATAGGAAGAACGAAGAGAAAAAAGGGAGAGCGAATAATATTTTATTGATATAGAAAATATAAAACAATACTTCAAAAAGTTTGAACTCACTCTACACCACCCCCCTCATAAAAAAAATTAAAAACAAAACCAATATAAATACCGCAATTCCCCTAAACCACAAATTCCGCTACACATATTTCCTTAGATCAATTCATTTCTTATACATTTTAGAATAAAAGCCAATTCTTTTTTAATCAAGAAATTATAACTTCTATTATTTCGTTTAAATAACACCGAAATAAATTGATTTCTAATATTCTTTAATATGTTTTTGAAGCTTAGCCAATAATACAAAATATAGATTTAATTTGAAAAAGGTTTGTTACCAAATATGTTTTGAAACAGTTTAAATAACCTTCATAGAAATTAGGCAACTTTCAAAGCGCTTCTCAATATAAATTATTTAAAAAATATTTGATTAACATCCATAGGAGGCAGCAATGCTGCAAAGCAATGGAAAATTTTATGAGAAACGAAAACGCAAAATTTGAAATATTTATAAAGAACAAAAACAACTTTCAAAAACATGAAATTTGCAAAAACGGAATTTTTTCTCAAAATATTGAAAACTACAAAAATAGAAATAATTTGTAAAGAAATACATATTTAATTCAAATTGTATAAATTTTCACAGAATAAAAAATATTTCATTTGTTTTATTCGAATTTTACAAAAACTTCTAAATTTTCAAACCGAAGAATTTCAAAGACAAAATTTAATTTTTTAAGAATTTAGTGTTTTAAGAAACTCAAAAAAATCTAAAAATAAAAGAGCCTCGAAGCAATGGATCAAAAAATAATAAATAAATAAATTCTTTTTATTTTTTAGTACTTTAAATATTTTATTTTTTTGATATAAAAATAACATTACAAAAATTTAACAAATTCTTTTAAATAAAGCAATTTTTTTAGATAATAATTGCAATACTTATAAAATAATAAAATAATTCGTTAAATTTAAGATCAAAAGCAAATATTAGTATGCGTTCAAAAGGCAACAAATATAATCAAAGATATATCTTTCCAACTCTCATAAGTTCCCTTCAAAGGGATCATAAATAAACCGACTATCAAAGTAATTAATGAAATTCCAAGGCGAGATAAAACAAGAGATAAGTGATTTTTAATCCTTAAAATGAACTGGTTCCATCCGTTTCAAAACATATTAATTCATACTATAAGAATAAATTACCAGCAAGCATTGGTTTTCAATCAGCCTCAATTATTTTTGCATCAATTCAATTATTCTTCATTCCTTTCCTTTTCCACCCCTCTCATTCCATCTCTTTTCATATGCGCTGAAGCTGATGATGGCATTCAATAAATATTTTCCGATTGAACGTCCGTATCTTGGGTCTTTAGCCTTTAATATTAAATGAGTCATCTTTTTTCGCTTTTCATCAATTAAAGTTCATGGTGTTTATGAAAAATTTACTCTAGACTGATCTAAGTTGGAATTTTTTGTCGACATATTGATTTACTAAAATTTTGTCGTTTCACGAATATACGAATTTTAAGAGCTTTATGAAAGTTTAAAAATAATTCATCGAGCAGTTAACTTGAGTTAAAAGACTAATCACTAAGGAAAAATGTAAACATTTTGCATAATAATAAATTTCGTTTTAATAAGTAATCCTTTTAAAGCGTGATTTTTTTATGTATTTAAAAATCCTGCCAAATCAAATCGAACTCACAGGGAAAATAATGTTCATAGATTTAGTTCAGTGTTTTTTTAATCAAATGGATTAAATTTGACATAATATTTTAGAAAAACAAAGTAGTCAAAACAGTCATAATCAAATATCATATACTTTCATTTATTTTTATATTTGTGCCTTCCTTAAATCGACCCAATATTTTATGGATGGACAGATGGAAAGATGGATGATTTTCTTTGCCCTTCTTATAAATACAATATATTCAACATAATCTGTTTATCACATAATCCATTAATCAATCAATCAGTGAATCAAATGAATAATCATAATCTAAGTAAATTAGTTCAGCAATCACGAATTGCTTTTTAATCTGAAAACAAATTATGTAATTTTTGCATGCTTTGTAAATTACGTAAATGAATTATGTGAATTACTGATAAAGGAATGATTCTGATTTATAATTATTACCATGGCGATGACTATGATAGCAATGAGAATGATGTTGGTGGTCTTTTAATGTATTTCGAATTTTCTTGGTAAAGTTGGCTTTCACTCATTCAATGATTTTTGCATTAAAAGAGAAACGGAAAAACATTCTACCCCTGGCGGCAGAAGCTGAAAATTATAATCTTTCAGAGCAGTTCTGATCTATCATAGCTTATCGAATTTTTTATGTGTGGAGTTTTAATTTAAGGATTTTTAAGTTAATTTTGAGGTTTGGTAAGTTTTAAATTAATTAAAATTCAATTAATTTAATTATTAGAAAACTATATAACTAAATATTATTTCAACAGACTTTGTGGACTTTTTTGATAAAGGAGAAAAAATATGCATTCAATTCACAATTCGTGGAAGCTTTTAAAGTAGAACGATATGATATGTGCTACGTAATTACTACCGTCACAACACCGTTAATCGCAGGCGATTTTGATCCCGTATGTTATTACTATTGATGGTATTGGTGGTACTGCTATGGCCGCTGTTGCCAATATTACATAAACCTATTTTACGCATTGCCGCCGAGTGGCGTGTTCTTTCCTTGGATGTCAAAAACATCATCATTCTTATCACCATTATTATTATGATTATCATCATGACCGAATCAATAGCTGCCGCGATAATAACAGAAACAACAAAAATATGTGTATCAATATAATACAGTATCAGTATGTCAAATCAATCAACTGATTTAAATCAATACCAAATTTACACAACTGATGATACCTTCGTCCTTTGACATCAATTGCGATGTTAATGATCTACGGCAAAAAGTAAATTGTACAATTATGTTTATTTGTTGGGTCGTTTGTTTATTTATCTGCACACAAACAACTTTATCTTATTTTCAATAATAATGAATGATTTGTAAATACTCGGTTTCGAAAACCGAAAAATCGTGTTGGATTCCTCTGCAGTAGTTCATTATAGAATTTTTTATTACTGTTGTCTCAAATTTTTATATCTCAGCATTAGTTTTTCGCTATCTTTTTGTACCACGCATCCAAGCGAATGACGGTATATTAGCTTTGCTCTTCAGTATGTTAGTCAGTCAGTCAGCGCAATAAATCCTGGCAGATAAAGCAAACTAAATACATTCTTACTCAGACAAATATAGAACTGAGGCGATCTTTGTGGTAAATTTTGAATAAAAATAGTATACGCAGGTGAGATATATGCCATCATTACAATAGCAGCAATTGCAACAGAAGCACCAACAGCAACAGAAAAAACAATAGAGAACCACAAACAACAATGATAATAATAATAATGACGATAACAAAAACTATACTTCGAATATCAACAATTCGTGCATGCACCAGCTTGGCCTCGAATAGAAAAAATAACGATGCATTATGCGCCTTTTGAACGAAAATGAGAAGGCGCAACAAAATAAATTTGCCTTCACCTAATTTTAGTAATTAATCTTGGTTAAGTTTGTAGCTTAAATGAAGAATTAGTCGGTGGGTGATTTGATTAGCATGTTTGCGGTTTATCTGCTTGTTTGCCTGTTAGAAGGTTTCGCTTGTTGTCTTATTGCGCCAAGTTTGTTGTTGTCTTAATATCCATTGATGAGAAAAATTTTGAGTCTTAATAAATAAATATCTTTTAAGAAGATGTATCCTTATCAAGTAAAAATTTGACAAATCAAATCGACGAAATATAGAAATGATTAAAAATTGCATTTCGTCTAAACACGTTTTACGTTACGGTTTGAAATCCTATTTCACAATTTGCCATTTTTTGTTAAAAATAATTTCGAAATGTTGGGGAAGTATCAACAAATATGAGTGGAGATATTATGCTAACATACACTCGACAAACGGATTTTTGCAGTAAAACTTAATAAAGTTTTTCAGCACATAATAAATATTTAATTCATTTTAAATCGTTTAATCCATTTGCCTTTTCTCACCATTACACAGGTTTATCTGAAGACCTGACATACAATTCTCCTGAAAATCTCTCGAACATCATTCTTGACACCTACGACGAGATTCCTCCAGCCTTTGACAATGGCACTGACCGAGAAGTGATCGCAGCAGTCGGCACTACTGCTCGCCTGCATTGTCGTGTTCGCAATTTGGGTGATCGTGCTGTATCCTGGATACGGAAACGTGATCTTCATATACTAACCATCGGGATTATGACTTATACCAATGATCAACGTTTTCTGGCGCGACATATCGATAACTCAGATGAATGGGTTTTGAAAATAGTTTCGGTACAGCAACGAGATGCCGGCATATACGAATGCCAAGTATCGACAGAACCTAAAATAAGTCAAGCGTATAGATTGATTATTGTAAGTAAGTATCAAAGGAGAAGGGGACGTATGAAAGTATTGAATACAAAGCGATTTTTGGCTAATCTAAGAGAAATAATCTTGACAATGTTTTTCTTATAGCATCCAGAGCTCAGATTTTGGCGAATCGTGAACTCTTTATAAAAACCGGAAGTGATATCAATTTAACATGCATTGCACCGCAGGCACCTGGTCCCTACACGCATATGACATGGTACAAGGATAGTGAGTTGATTAGCGACTCACCGCGTGGTGGCATTCTTGTGGTGTCCGAACAGCAAACGAAGACAAGCAACCTGCTCATATCTCGTGTCCTGAACACGGATTCCGGAAATTACACGTGCGCGGCGAGTAATTCGAGTAAGAATGGCACAGAAATGAATGCGCTACAATTTGCAGCAGTTGCGATATAACGCACTAACGACTATTTTCATACCACCTCCCACCTCATCTACCACCATTGCTCTGTTCCTCTCCCTCTTTCTTCGTCCCTCTATCTTTCGTCGTTGTAGATGCTGACAGCGTTTCGGTACACGTCATTAAAAGTGAACAACATGCGGCGATGCAGCATGAGTTGGCAACCACAGCGCAAATACCACAACTTCTCTTAACATTGCTGACATTTTTTCATGTAGGTGATGATACTTACTCTTCTTACCTCTCCCCGTTAATCCATACAAACATAATATTTATCAGTATTTTCCTCCTCGATTTTAGCTCGTGGAGCGTGTTATTAAATGAAATTAGAACATCCTCAGCAGCACAACAATTCACTTCAAGTAAAGAACAGCGCGGTTGGCTGGCTGTTGCCAAAGCCCCGGAGCGCCCCCAGGGACGAACTGCAGCGCATTGATGACGAAACAACTGGCGGTTGGTGGTTGACGGTGAAACGTAGGAGCAAATTAGTGGAAAATCTCCAGCGAAAGAACGACCAGAGGTTAATCATATACAACAACAGCAATGGTACGCTGTTGCTGCTGTTGTTGTTCTTCGTCTTCTTCTAGGCTGAGCTGAGCTGAGCCGAATTTAATGGAAATGAAATGAACAGAAGCAAAAGAGAATACGCCAAGCTGAGGCTAATATTTAAATGAGCTTAACTCAGCTTAGTTTGAGAATTGCCTGAAGGTTGCTTCTTGCTTGTAAATATCGTTAGTTTAAGTTAATTATTTTTGTACTTGAAATCAAAATCTTAGAAATTAAGGCAGGAATTTAGAATAAGAATGGAAAAAATTGAAAATAAAAAATACGTAAATATGTCGAAAAAATACTTAGTACAAAAAAGTTATAATAATAAAACGAATTCAACCTAATTTACGAAAAATGCATTAACAAAGTATTATTAGTAAATTTTTTGAAATTTCTTCCTTCGAGGAAATACGACAAAATACTTGGGCGACCGAGCACCGAGCACGAGCATGAAAATCCTGAAAGGGAAGATCTGGAAAAGAAAATTCCCAAATGACAAAATGCTGAGACAGCAAAATACTGAACCTGGAAATTCTCAGAGCGACATCGTTGTGAAATCATAAAAGTAGTTTCTCTAGCCCCTGACTTGGATGACCTGGATGACAAAATCCTTAACGATATAGTCTTGAGCGATTAAATCGCCAACGACGAAATAGCGAATGGTAAAACTTGTATCTTTTTGTGAACATAAATATTACTTGCAAGAGAGATATTTATTTATATGTGCTTGTGGGTGGGTACGTATGCATTATATTCATTTGTTTTAGTGTCAAGTCCATGAGTTCATATTTGTATTGTTGCAAAAATGTTGCAAACGAAGAAAGAAGTATTGTATCAAAGAATATAGAGTAGATTTTTTGACCAGCAACATATATGAGATGCACCTTCTATATACTCTATATTCTTTGATTGTATCGTTTATGTTGCTTGGTATTCATTATTTGCACGCTCTAAAAACCTGAATAAACGCATGAGGAAGTGATGTATTAATATGTACAACAAACATACACACGCGCATATAAAAACATACATACGCATTGACACATTCGCACGTGTACGTATTTGTACATGCACTCCCTTTCACGCATTCAAATCAGAAGATAGTTGATTTCTACCACAAACAATGCATACATCCTCCTAAGGGTGGTTCACTCGTTTGGATCTTGGAAAAGTAAGAGGAAAGGAGAAATAAGCTACAGCAGAAGTGCACACACAAGAACATTATTGAATTCAAACAAAGGTTCTACCAACGTTCAAGGCCTAAGGCAAATCAAACTGGAAAAATCAATTAGAAGCAGCTGGGAAAATCAATTCCATTCCCGATGCCAAGTCAATTTTTCTGGAATTTATGACTTTGGAATTGAGTAACGAAGTACGTTTGAAAGGAATCGAATTGATTTCAGTGTGTGAGTAATAATGCGTGAGATGTAGAGTGTACCAGAACAAATGGGATTGTTACAATTTTTACATGGTATTGTTATAATTACGCCATTAAATGCCCTGTGAAAATAAACAGCCCATTGAAAATGATTTTAGGATCGTACGACAATGCGAATGACAATTGCACTGTGCCACCTTAACGTTAAAAATTTTTAACGCTATTAACAAAAACGATTTTAGATAGATATACCTTTTTATGAAATTTTAGGGATTATATATTTCACGTAGATTTGGGAGGTTTTCGATCCCCTAATAATCCACTAATTTACATAGAATAAGACTTACTAATATTGTTTACGTAAAACAGATGGTGAGCAAAATGTTTTCAACACTCGATGACAAATAAGACGTTCTACTCAATGTAATTTTACTCAACCTTGCTTATGTTCGACTGTCAGAAATGTCACCGCTAAGGAAAATTAAAATTATCTCGAAGGCTAGTGACTAGCGGCTTCTTGAAAGATCATATTTTTGTTTGCTAACGCTTTATGAATTTATGCGGCTTTCAACGAATACCCAAGAGGATTATTAGGTATTAGCGTATTTACAAAATAAGAGATTAAATGCGGAATTATTTCTTATCAGGATTTATGCAATAAATTTCATAAAATAGAAGAAGAAATAAAGAGAGGGAAGTAAAATCCGCTGGCGTACAAAACCGAAATCATTAGAAGGTATGGAAATTGAGAAATGTGCACAAAATGTGCACAAAATAACTCGCACAAAAGCGCACACGTATCGTATTTTGATTTTACCTTTGAACATTTCCAAAATATTCATTCAAAATTTTTAAGTCATAAAAAAGGTTTCTCGAGCTTCTGTAGCCACAGAACCGGGCTATTGGCGGACTTTTTGAATGCCAGAAAACCTGAACGATATAATATTGATGGACGAAATCATGATTTTATTTATCAAATAGTTAAATAATATGGAACTTTATGTTCTGTGAATTCAAACAAGTTCTTTATAGTTTTTCACACACAACTCCCCTTAGAATAGATTCCTATGCAAAAACGTAAGTGCAAATTTCTCGAAAAATTTGTACCCCATTCCTAAGAAAATTTACCATTTTGTGAATTGATGCTAAAAATGCGCATGTATTAGCGTGTGTCCTATTTCATTATCTCAGATTCTAAAATAATTTTTACGAAGTGTTAAAGCTCTCATTTTCTTTCAGTGTATTTAGGCTGAATTATTTAATAAGGGTTTCTTTATTTGAAAATTAGTCTTCCTTTTACCTTCCTTTGTTATGGATGGTGCCGTTATCCTTCTAGGCATCCCTGGACAAACGATACAAACACAAAAGATACAAATAATGTACACCGCAAACCAAAGTAATTATTTTTCTAAAGACTTTTTTAATAATAAAAGCAAAGCCTTTAAAACGTTGAAGAATTTATATGAAACAATACAATATGATTCAAAATAAATGACATTAAACATAGCGTATTATTCAATACAACAATAACGACAACAACAGCGACTTGTGGGTGTCTTTCTTTCAAATGATTTCTTAGTATAATTTTATTTGTTAAGCTTTCTTACATCAAGTAAATTTATGCAAAATTGTTCCTTTTCTCTACGAATGAATATTGAAAGAAAAGAAAAGGGAGATAAATATATTTATAAAGATATGTCCAAAGGAATTTGAGAACACACGTGCGTACCCAAATTTGCTTTAAATAAAAAAGGACAATAAAATATGCAAAATCATCTACAATAGAATCTTGAAAGAATTTAAAAGGTTTAGGATGATGTAGGAGTTTCTGGAGAATTCTCAACCGAACCCACTTCGATCAAGTTAAAAATAATTTATTCCAATCCTCAACGTCTTCAGTTCTGTTTTATTTTTAAATTATTTATGAATGTATCTGTTACTTGATTTTACGGTTCTTCGATTTAATATTTAATACCCCATAGATGAAGAAAAGTAATAAAGTGAAGCAGACGAAAGTCCTTAAAGTTTTGTAGAATTTTAATAAAATTATAACTTTTTTGAATAATTAAATAGAAAGATATTAAAAACCCAAAACGTTTTATTAAAAAGACAAAATGGAGTAATAAAATGTCAGCAACAATCTTTTCGGCAATCACAATTTCGACCCACATCCATCAAAATTTCATCAGCAATTTGTGTTTTCGTTTACCCTTTTGTCATCCTTCTTCGTTGCTGCTTTTGATTTTCTAGCGTAAGAAGTATGGATTGTGTAGGTGGATATAACGTGGGCGCACGTGTATATGTGGAAAATTACTTAAATTAACTTTAAGAGTAAAATAAAATAAAATGTGTCTCAGGTAAAAATATATAATTTAATATTGTCTCGGTTTTATTTTATATTGTCTCGGGTTTATGTTTTATTCTTTCCTGATTTGTTGAACTTTTTATTTATTTCTTTGTAAATGTGGTGAAATTAATGGATGCTGTTGACAGCAATCATTTTAAAAGTAAAACTAAGTTATGACTAAAGTATTTTATATTTCTATTTTATTAAAAAGTACCTTCAGAAATTATAACACGCACAAGAATAAACTAAAATAATTTTCTTAAGGTTTGACAATTTCCGCGATAAATATATTAAATAATTACAATAAATACAAACAGTTAATTTCATGCGTCACGCAAGTCGCCAAGAGTCCCGGAGCGTGTGGCACATGAATTTATTATAAATGAAATGTACAAATGAAAATATTTTCAATGTGATTTAATCATTAAGTTGTCAGTTACCGACGAGATAATTAGAGAAAGATTGACAAACACTATCGAATGTGTGAAAGTATTTTAAAAAGAAACCTGGAACAAGTAACAAAATGGCACACGAAATAAAATCATGAACGGTTCGATAGAGGCGAGATTGCAACATTGTCGAGATCAGAAAAATCACGAGACGAGAAAAATCGCTGAATTTATAATATGTCCTTTATTAATCTAATTATTGTATTCAGCATAGGTAGCGATGATTAAAGTCCACTATTGAGAGTTTTGGTTGGGAACGAAAATAAATTTTTTGCTATTTCCGAAAACGAATGTTTTGGTTTCAGAGGATTTGAGCTTACATTTAATGCCTTAGGTTTTAAATAATTTTTTAATAAAATTTTTATTAAAAGGTCTTCCTTAATTTTAGCGAAATAATTATAATTCCTGCATGTTTAGAATTTCATAATTCACTGGTTGGTTGCTTTAGATCAAAATTTTACAACAATAAAAATTCTGCCATGAAAACTTTTACTTTTTTGTACATTAGATTTTTTTTCTTTCATAATAATGGCGAGTCAATGGTGTTGTTGACATGGTTTGCGCTGTTAGTGTTAATTGCACAACACATCATTTGCACTACATCAGCCCACACGAATCGGTTATAGCAACGAGGGAGGGTGCGCGGAACAACAAGGACCGATTTCGAAAAATAAGACTCATGAAGAAATTCAAGTTAAAGCCGGAGGATAAGTCGCATATAGCTAACAGGAAATGTTCGCAAGGATCATCAAACGACAGAAGATGAAATTCAATAAAACGAGAATCAAACGTGGGGGATAAAAAGAGAATAATTGGTAGAATAAGGAATGAAATTCATGAGTTTGGCGTGGCTTTTTATAACTAAAAAGACACTAAAACCACACCAGTAATAAAATTAAAAAGGGTTGAAAAAATGTTATAAATAGAGAACGAACCACTAACGAAGAACAGAAGGAAGGAGCGAAAGATATTAAGGAGGAGAGAATTGAAGAAAAAATACATGAAGCAAATGGACAGAAATAGTTAATGTTATTGTAAACCAATTCCCCGAATCAAGTTAATCTTCTGCCTTATCCTGCATTTCTCTACTAATTTTCCATTTGAGGAAATGAGGTTCTGCTTCCTACCCGCTTGCGGGCTCCGCAAGACCTTCTATGGAAGGTATTTATTTTTCATTTCATGAATTAATGAATGAGTTCACAAGTCTCACTGAATTCATTCAATTTAATTGTTTTGTCTATTTTGTGTTTCGATAATTGCGAATAACACTAAGACTGAATATATTCCATTCCCGCCTTTCCTTTTTCGTATCCTTCCTTTATCGCTTTAAAAAGACTTTTCCCATTCCATTTGTTTTCATTCTTAACCACTAGTGTGTTTTTCAACACTTATTACATAGTTCAGCCTCCTTTTTTCCTTCTCCCATTTGCGCCAATCCCTTCTTTCTTTTGCGCCTCCTCAGAAGGCGCTGGATTGGACATGTCCTCTGCTTAGTCTTCTCTGACTATTGATGCGATAAATGCAAACGATCCGAAAGATTTACAATCAATGATTAATGGTGGAAATCGGAAGTTAGTGATGCAGGCTCAGTCATTTCTTTTCGCACTGATGCGGTGCGACCAACGTTGAACTTTTGCACCGTAAACCTTTCCAAATCATCAGCTTTCCGAACGCCCACCACAATCAAAGGTTCAGTAACGCTTGTTGCATAGGAGTTATGGGCAGTAAAATTTTATTCTTCAGCCACGAAGAGTTTTCCATTCGCAAGAAATTAAAAAAGAAATAATAATGTCCAAGTAGGGCGGTTAGGGATGGTTTGCCGAGCGGTTCTCTTTCTGTTTCTGCTTCTTTACAAATCCGTGGGTTTCTACTCTAACGTAACGGAAGGATAACGCGTAAACTAACGAAAGAAACAAATTTAATTTCCACTGGAATTGATATCGCTAGCTATACTTCTGCACCTGAATTGGTGCTGCTACAGTTGTTTTCTTTACGGCTTTTGGTATACGCTCCAATGAGGCCATGATGAAACTAATAAATTCAATGTAAGCGATAAGAGGTGCGACGACAGTAGTTGTGAGGTACGAAAGGCACGACGAAGTACTTGAAATATAGAAAGTTTGCCTAATGCGGATTTCGTTAAATGTAGCGAAAAGCCGAGCGAACATCCTCTTCGCACTTAACCAACTGAGTGCCATCGACTACGATAATAACAGCGTCAGAATCACCCCCAACAGCAGCGCAGTAACAACAATAAAAATTATTTACCAATAATGACACTTCTTTCAAACGACATTAGCATTTCGGTGCATTGCGTTGAAGCCACAATAGCAAAACACGATTGAAAAGAGGAAAAACTAAACTTTGGTGAGTGTGACAAATGCACCTGATGCGCTAGCGCTGCTGAATCTCATTTACATTGCAGTGAAAGCGGTGCGCAACTAATTAACCGAAAATATTAAGTCAATAAATTTACGTAGCGCAGCTAATGAGCTCTGGCTTAATTGAATTACCGAATTATTGAATTAATTTAGTTAATGGGCAGTCTAACCGAAGCAGCATCAGCAGCGGCAACAGCAATAGCCATCAGGCAGACAGATCAAGGCATTATCAGGAAACCAGGAGGATTTTTTTTGAAAAAAAATTTGATAGAAATAGATGAATGGATAATGAAAACGATTGATAAAGATAGCTTGGAATTATATAATTTTGGGTCTTTTTCTTTAATCGTTCTAAATGCACTAGAGGCAAAAACCTTAACCTAATTCAATTCATTCGTTTGATTTATTTTTGACGAATCTGGATACATTCTCTACTTGAATGAAACTCAATATGAAAGAAAAAATTTTTTGCAAATAAATTCAATTTAAGTGCCGAATAGTACTCCGAAAAATGCTTGCGTGTAAAGTGTAAAGAGTGATCCTTTATCGTATCCTAAATTAAATTTAGGTGCTTCAGTACTTTACCGAGCAACTTTTATTCGAGCAAATGCTTGAATCTATTTTCGAAACATTCAATGAAGACCACAAACATTTTTAAATGCAATTCCAAATAAAACAGCAGAACCGAAAATCCCGAAAAGCAAAACGACGAAAAATTCATATGACGTGCTAAAGAATATCCGGTGTTTGTAAGCATAGCCGCAAAACCCGTTAACAACTGTTGGCGAGTGGAAGATTTTGTTGAACACCAAAGACAAATCCTGCAATAGATGGGCAGACAGACAGCAGACGGACAGAAAAACAAATAGACAGAACATATCAAAGGACGATAAACGAGAAATTGCAGATAGAAAGCAGGAAACAACGAAGTCAACCTCTCGACTCAATGCCTCCCGTGAGCTTTTTCCGATTTCAACTGATTTCGATACAGCATCAAAACAATTGCACGATTTCGTACGATGCTCACAAACGCGAAAGCTGAAAAGGGTCAGGCGTAAAGCTTTATTAGGCTGAGTCATTGAAACCGCATTAAACCAGGAGAAACGGCTGTTGCTGTCGTTGGTCTGTTACGTTATGTTTGTGCCAACCCTTTGGTTGTGTCGCTTTTCAATGAATTTAATTGCTTTAATTTCCACTCTGACCTTTAATTTCCCTCCGAACAAAATGCAGTTTTTTCTGCTCCTCGCTTCGGATGATTTTGCTTTCGACTCTGCAATTCTGACTTTCGTTGTTGCGCGTTGTTGACTCTGAAGTTTTGCAGTCGGCTATTGCGGGTTTAACATTTTTGTTATTGAAATTGTTGTGATTGTTGTTATTGTAAGTATATGCTCCCTTAATTTTAAAAATAGACTAAGTGAACTTTTATTAAAATTAATGTATTTATAGCAATATTTCGCTCCAACACTGCAGTGGAAATCATGAAAATTTTATAGAAATTTATTTTTGAATTGTATCAAATTGAAAACATTTGACCTTCAAAATAGATCCTTTAGCGGTTCATATATGGGTTTTTCTCTGAAGAATCTAGCTTTGCATTAAATTTGTTAAAAACGATTATGGGGAAGCCTCTGAAGGCTGCTTACAAAAATTTATTTTTAATTTATTCCGCTTTTACTCTTTTTATCTATGATTTTGCTTGGGATTTGGGGGCTTGGGGTTTCGATCTACTGTTACATTTCGTCAGCATTTGGGTGAACTGTATCCGATAACAAACCCGGTCAGGAATTAACGATTAGTTTTATAGAAAAAAAAAACATAAAATACAACAACCTCAGGGGGGACATGAAAAAATATGATTTTATTTTACGAACAAACGTACAAACTCGTGACCGTGGCAGGCATCTGTGAGCGTTTCGTACAGCCTTTAGCCTTTAAATTTGATAATTAATTTGGAGCTTTTGTTTTGTCGCTGAATGTGTTGTTATGTAATGCATAAGAGGGTGGGCGCGGTGGTGGATGGACATATGGTCGCGTGTAATAAAGTTTGAAAAGTATAAACAACAACAGCAAAAACGATAGATAAAACTGACTCTAACAGCTTTTATGATAGATAGAATAGACCTTTTTGTAATAGACAGAGCAGCAGCAACGATTTTTGTTTAATCCTTCCCACCAACAGGATGATGACAGAAATGCAATTAAATTTTGCTACGATTCCGATTGGCGGTTTTTATTCTGACCAGCATTACAATAAGTTATCATAAAATTATTGAATGCTTTCGAATTATTAGCAAACAAAATTTACTTAAAAGTAGTTGCGCTTGGCCACTGATTTAATTATTTTTCAGGAGGAAATTCTTTTCAGGCGTAACAAGAAATGAAAGAGTATGCAATTGAAAATAGCACGACAAGTGATACAATTAACCGCGACCGTAAAATAATCTGTGGCTAGCTGTGGCAAGAACAAAACCCTTAATTGAAAGCACATTAAGAAGCCGATCATTAAATAAATATATTTTTCGACAGCTCGTAATTGGTAATTAATACAATGTACAATGCCACCATGAAACAATTATTGAATTCATCGCATTCATTCACAAAGAATATACAAGTTTTATTACAAAATTCGATTTCGTTAACTGATTATCGAGTTTAATTATTCAAAAAGGAAATAGTTTGATTAATTATTTCACTAGTGCCACAAAATGTCTTCAAATCTATAATACATGCTTTGATATATCTTATGTAAAATCACATTAATTTACCCTCTCCATTTGAAGTTATGTTGATAACAGAACTAATAAGATAACCACATCAATCCACATAAAGTTTTCTCCTTTTTTCTTCTTTAACGTCTTCTACTTCTTGAAAATACTTCCTTTGGTTATTTTTTTTTGGTTTTATTTTGTTTTTCGAAAAATGAAAGGGGACAGCATCGTAAGCTGTGGAGGTTAAGAATCCAATTTTTAGAAAAAATTGAAGGATATAAAATGATTGGTAAAGTGGTTCGTGAGGAGGAAAAAAGGCATGAAGGCAAAGAATGAGAAGAAGTTGCAGAAAACGATGACGATGAAGAATAAAGAGAAGGGCAAAGGAAAGAAGACCACACATATAAAGAAGAAGAAGAATAGAAAGTTACGAAAACATCGCCTTCAAAGATAAGTTTCAGAAAAATGTCAGCAATCGAATATAAAACGATCATAAAGGGAAAAGGCACTTAATTAATTTCTGAAACGTTTTCATGAAACGACCACCAATTCTTTATCGCATCGACTCATGATTTCAGCAAAGAATCTATTACATATTTTATGAAATAATACATTTAAACCTTTTAACTTTTAACCTTTTTACATTTAACTTTTTCAAATTGCTTACATACGTTTATGAGTTTGCGGTGGTTCGTCGTTATCGTTACTTAGCATATATATGTACACATACAAATTCATACACACTCACGTATTTGCATATTGCTGTAATAAAAATTATTGTTCAGGTTTTTGGTTTTAAAACAAAATCATGCAAAAATTGTTTTCGCCGACCACAAAACGAAAAAAAAACTCAAAGAACAACAAAAATTAAGTGAGAATTGTTAAAGAACAAGAACAAAGGACTAATAACCGACAACAATAAAGTTTCGCAATATTCCTTAATACTAATAAATAAACTTTTGCCGCATGATGGCAAATGACGTGACGATACCAATTTAGTAGCTTTAAGAAGGATAGGGGTAAGAAGGTGAGGAAGAAAATGTAAGAACTGTGAAGAACAAAGAAGAAATTCCCCCCTCTTGATACGACTTAATATACGATTTGTGAGCAATTTTGCGTGATTGTAACATTCCACTAATGAGCATGGAGTGGTCTCTTTATCATCACCAACAGATAATTTGCGGTTTGACGGCAGTGGCAGCGATAAGAAACAAAAACAGCGGCAGTTTATTAGAAAATATAATATATTATTAATTTAAATGGATTGTTTTGTTTAAGTGGTCGATTTGAAAAAGAGAGGACGATTCGATTCTATTGTTTTTATTGTTGTAATTGATTGATTCACATATGATGGAAACCTAGTAAGGATGAGGCTGGAAATTTTAATTTCTATCAAAATAATTTACGATACATATAATATTGAATCAATCGGGTTGATAAATAAGTTTGTTTAGTTTGCAGCCAGGTAGTTTTTCCATTATAACAATACTCTAAAAAAGAAAAGCGTTCGGATAAAATAAAACCTTTCCTTAACTGCAAAATTTAGAAAAGGAAAGGCTGTTTCATATGAAATTTTGTATAAAATCAAAAAAAAATTATTTACGAAGTTTATTGGGTATACTACCATAATATACCAAATGCTCAATGTGATGTGGAAGAATAAGTATTCTATGTCGGAAAAAGGGTTGCAGTGTTAGGAAAATGGGGGGGTTCCTTCTCTTAAAGGGACAAAGCCAAACATTTATTTTCTTGCTTAAAAGCATTTGAATTTTTTAAATGTTTAATATATGTATACTTGGAGTTAATATAAAGCACTACGAAAAAAAACTAAAAGATAATTAGAATTAAATTCCGGGATTATATTGTTCTCTGTTTCTATCTATTTGATCCCAGAAAATTTTTTGTGGGTAAATTTTTCCTGACTCTCTTTTCATGGCTTCAATATTTCTTTCTTTCTTTTTTGTTCTTTTAATTCGTATTTTCAGCTTTTTGATTGCGTCGAAAAGATTCCCTTTGACCAATGGAAATGCAAGTCAAAGGTGCTTCCGCTATTAGTTTCACATTGACATATTAGTTTACATATTAGTTCACATATTAGTTTCTCCTTATCCTTATCTTATCTTCTTCTTATCTGATTTTCTCAATATTTCTATTTTTTCAATTTCTCAATGATTCTCTCAATTTTTACCTCCTACAGCAATTCTTTTTGCCAATTCTTTCTAAAGTAAAACAAAAAATGACTTCTCCCTCACACAGAGAAAAAATATCACACGATATCGATTTGAAATTGCCACAACAAAACAATAATAAAAAAAAAAATAAATAGAAAGAAGATAATTGAGCAGCAATCAAAGCGAAGGCGCCAAATTAATTTATTACTATTTCAAAAGATTATAAAAAAATTAAAAACAGAAAAGAAGGCACAGTTTTTAAACAAGCAGCGCGGCGTAGGCGAGCATTATAATCAGCAAAATCGTTACTACGTTTCAATTTTTTTCAGTTTCCTAGAAAACTTATTATTAAGTTTATTATTATTAGTTATTGACATTCAATCATGGAGCAGCGATGTCTTTTTTGTCACCAAAGAGAAAAAAACGGTAAAATTTTTAGATGAAAAAAAGAAAAGAATGACGCAAAAGTCATCAATAAGAGAAAAACCTGATGAAATGAAATCAAGAATAATTGAATTAATATAATGAATTGTTTAATTTGCCTAAATTGTTCAAAGAAATAAATAATTTAGAAATAAAAAAAAATAGAAATAAAAAAAAATTAATTTAAATCATTATCATTTCTTTGTTTATTAGTAAATCTGGTTTACTAACAACAAAACGAGTAATAACAAATTAATTACTAGTAAAATATAAATTTGAATAAACACAAATTAGGCAAAAATCATAACGAGCTAAAATTTACTGAATTGTTTGACTCATTCATAAATCATCTAAGTATTAGCAACGTTAATCGATACAATGTGACTTATTATACACGCATGATTCGTGCATGATTCGTGCATGATTCGTGCATGATTCATTACGTGATTGTCATGTTGGGTTGTGTAAAAACATAACCATTGAATAAATATCATGAGCTTAAAATGGAAAAATCATTTTATGAGTTCACTCAATATATTTCATTGCAGATGCTGAAGAATACTGATGATATCACTACTCTTTTTCTTTTGTTCCCACCGAAAATTAGTTGACACTACTCTTACAGTAAAATTCTAAACATTATATGGTTTGAGTGGGAACGTAAATCCCTCACTTTGGTTTTGGTCTGTGTAGTTATTTTGTCTATTCATCAGAGAATGAAGAATGAAAGCAAAGAATTAAGAAGAAGTAAGAATTGCACAAGTATTTATAAAAATTAAGGTAACTTTGTCGTAAATTGTTGTTACTGTTAGCAGTTACTGCTATTGTTTATGTTGTGAACGTTTTGTTATTTTCGCAACAGCTGTTTCCGTTGTTTCCGGAACCACTGTTCTCTGTAATTTTGATGCTTTGTGCTTTACAAAGCGAAAATTGTTAAAACCCATAAATTCGATTGCTGTCTAAATCTCTTCAATTACTCTTGAAATTTTCTAACGCTCTACAGAATTAAATTAGAAAATAATAATTTAAAGCTACAGAATATTTGAGGTTTCAAATATTTTAAAACAGTTGACAAAAACAATGATGGGCTACTAATTTAACGGTTTACCATAATGAAAAAAATATTTGAGAAATCACTAAAACTGTTTATCTCCTTCTATCAAGATTAATTGATTTCATGGCAGCCTAAAGAAAATGAAACAATTAATTAACCCATCTTCAACCACTATGCTTTTCCCTTAAGATAAAGACATGAAATTTCATGGAGTAGCTACTAAGGCCCTCGTGATCACTTCTGCAAAAAATCAGATCTGTAAATCTTCCATGATCTTAGATATGGCGTGTTGCGAAAACGCAACGTTGGCGAGTTAGGTGTATATTACAATAACTAAAACAAAATTAAGAAAAAAGAAACCTTTTGTAACGAAATAGGAAAATGATGTCTTTTATTGAATAAAAAATTTTATGGGGCAAGTAAATTCTAATTTTAAGTAACTCTTTTATTAGTTATTCAAGATTTTCCCCATGATAATTATCAAAACACTTAGGGTGAAGTGATTTATTGCATTTTTTGCATTCAAAAACTGTCTGTGAATGACATTTAGCACATCTTTTTCGTTTGCGATCAGGAATTTTCCATATTATATGCTCATTTACAGCCAGGCGTGGCAGTCCTGACGTAGCAGCGTCTACACCAGATCCTTCAGATTCCGGTTTCTGTTCATGGCGATCTTCGTACAATAACAGTCCACGTGCCAAATCACTTTTGAATTGTATTTGAGACATCGGAGGATTTCCTTCAGCTTTAGCTACCATGCAGTGAATTTTCCAAGCATTTACACTTGCGGAATTGACGCAGTTAGTCCACAGTGGCCACCACCATTTCTTACCACGAACAGCGATTCGATAATTGGCAACGCCATTGTCGTGCAAGTCAACACCTCCCATGTACTTATTGTATTCGTTTATTATTTTCGGTTGCGGGAGCGACACTTTCTTCTTCAGGTCCCGTGAATACCGCAGAACTGGAACTTCTGGTTGCGCACCAACGTAGTTAGAAATCACATTGACTTCGTTGTTATCATGCCAGCGAGCTACAAATAATTTATTGTTTTTTTCGAATACAGTGTCATATTCATGTTTTTTCAAAAGTGAATCCGCTTTATGTTTACTTTGATGTGTTTTATTCTTACTTGTAGAGGCTAAAAAGGTATCAGCACCTCTCAATCGATTAGCTCTTACTGTACCTATTGCTCGAAATCCTCTTTCATTTAGCAAACAAAATAGGTAGTAAGATGAAAAGAAGTTGTCAAAATATACTGCATGATGTTCAGGATTTGGAACACACTCTAGAAGCTTTAAAACCACAGAGGCCCCCAAGCCTATTTGTTTGTCATATGGAGTAGCAGCACCAGCATATGGCATAGCTTCATATAAATATCCTGTGTCGGAACATATGCACCAATATTTAAAACCAAAACGAATTGGCTTTCCTCTTATAAACATCTTACAATTGTGACGACCAAAGTAGGGTATCATTTGCTCATCGATTGAGAGAAATGTAGAAAAAATCCCAAACTGCTGATATTTCTTATTTAAAAGATCAATCAGTGGACGAATTTTTGCAAATCGATCTGATGTGTCAATTTGTGTATTGTCCATTACATGAAAAATTTTTTTTATGGAACAAAATACATTTCGTGACATTGCCTGCTTTATGATAGGAATACCCAGATCTGGCTGCCGGGCCCAATACATTTGAAACTGAGGAACTGTATGATAGCCGGAAAATATTAAAATTCCTATAAATCTGTATAGACGCTCCTTGGTAATGGTTAGCATAATATTGTTTTGATGAGCATATAAATTGCTATTTTCAACCAATAGCCCCATAACTTCTTCATCGAAATATTGCAGAAATAACTGCAATGGTGTTTTACCACCTAAAGATGTTATATAATAAAAACGACATCACTGCAATATACATATAAGAAAAACTTACACATAGTTTCGGCGATGTTTTTCTGTATTGGCTCTACAAAACTTTCATTTGGAGCTTCAAAATTAAAGGTTAGACGATTGGTCTTCCTCCAACATGGCTCTCCGAAATCGCATTCAGGGGTATATTTTTTACTTTTAATAGCTGAGGTTGATGTAGAAGATTCACCCAGTAAAGCACTGGGTAGTAAAGGAGCACTAAAATCTTTTGAAGTCGAATCGTATTCGACTTCAATTTCACCAGCAATTTCTAAAGTAGGTGGAATATCGTTGACAAGATCTTCATCATCGATACACTCCTCGTCACTAATTAAATCTACTTTTGCTGGTGGAATGTATACAACTTTTGTGTTCTCATTGAATACAAGAGGCTCTTGCGATTCGTCTTCAGAAGAAGACACATTAATCAACTCATCAATTTCTTGCATTGTAAGAAATCGTCGCCTTGACATTTTTATTACTTATTTACTTTTTACACTTTATGTTTTGTACTATTATAATTTCTATACTACTACTGTTCCTTCGGTATGAGAATAATCTTATACTGATCCGCTTTCGTACTGATTATTCATATAATTTCTTACACCCTTTTATACAAATATTCTACGTGTGATACCGTTACGAGAAATTGCGTATCTCTTAAAAATTCACACATATATCCTCAGTTTATCTGTTTACTCAACATTGATTACAAGTGCGTTATCGGAACCGCGACATTGTGGCACCGTATCATTGGTGTCGCGTTATCATAGCTTAATTTATTTCGTCTTATGCATTTGCAATTGCCTGCAGCGACGAATAATTGCAGCGAAAAATACTCACTCTGGCTGACCTCTAATATACATCTAACTCACCATCGTTGCGTTTTCGCAACACCATTTTTTTACAAGTTACCTGAAGAAGATAACACAATTTTCAGCCTGAAATTTGTAATTTCTTGTTAATTTACTCTTTTCTCAAGACGGTTGAACATATTTCAAAATTTTTCTTTCATTTTTTCTGAATCTGGTGGTCATTTAAAAAAAAGTTCTTTTTTGGACCTTTCTTTAAAAAGAAATAATGGCAGAAAAAAATTTTGGATTATCTTTTTTGTAAGAAAAAATCCAAAGATAAAATAACAAATATTTGTTTAAAAAAAAATTTAATCAAATACCGGAAAACACTTTAAAGTTACAAGGATGCAAAGTTGTCGTTGCGAAAACGCAACGGCTGTTGAAAATGGGTTAAATACTTTTTAATCAACGAAGCACAAAAATACAAAAGAGCAAAAACAGTTTAGCACGTGAAGTGTAAACAGCTAACAATTTATTTAGAAAACGGGCGAGTCCTTTTGAATATCGAGACGTTTACATTCGCATTTTTTTTCCAAATTAGATCAGGACTATACAAAGTTCATCCCGTGGTCATAAAACTATCGTTAGAAGACTACCTCAGAATCGTATTAGGACCATAACGGATTTACGACAGGGTGATTGATAAATTATATAATAATAAAACTATTTTATGGTTAACGTGATCTCATTCTATTTATAAAGCCGGCTTGCTCCGCTTTCAAAATAAATGGTCCAATATAAATTTTTAATGTACTATTTCACATTTAAGTTTTTGTTTGTCTTTGTTTTTTGATGCCATACGTATCGGTTTCGTTAGGTTGTCAATAATTAATTTTGTAGCACAAAAACAACTTTGGTTGCTTCAATTTTTGTGAATCAAGTAAATTTCAACAAAGTCAGAAGCAAAGACTTTGGGAAGGCTAATCAAACTCTTGTTTTCGTAAACCAATATTGTTTATAAACACATCAAATACAATGTTGAAATATAAAAACCAAAGACAAAAAAAGAAAAAATGAAAGTGGGCTTAACAGCAACGAAACCGATGATAATATTGAACCCCCATACCCATAAACAACCGCAACTATCCACGTATTATCACGTTAGCGACGCTGTCAATAATAACAAACGCACATACACACATTCACTTCAACGCACAAGCATTACCTCTTAAGAGTATTCGCAAGTATTAATGTTAAGCATTAGATTACCCTTCTTAGTCTATTATCGAATTGTCTTTTTAATATTAGCTCTCCTCAAGCAATAACTCATATATAATCTGCAAAAAATTAATATACAATTTTTTTCTCGCATAAAACTAATTATTGAAATAATATAAAAACAATTTTATAAATAACTAAATATTTTTTAGGTTTTTATAAAAACTGTTTATTAAATTTTTGTTTTCAATAATTTAGTATTAAATTTATCCAACATATAATTTACCTGGAAAAATTTTTAAAGTTTTTTGGATTTTGATTGATTCAATCTTTAATTAAATAAAGTTTTCAGCTTGCAAGTACCTTGTTCCGCAGCAGTTCTTTCACCAGTAGCCTGCTGCAATACACAATTACTTTTTTTTGACCATAAACTATCTGCGAGAGCACGAAAACACTTTCGCCTAAGGAAATATTTCCCGAGTGTCATCTATATTTGGTATAGAGTAGTTGTCCCTTGTGGTCGCGTTGTCCAATTTCCTTTCTCATTTGTCCTATGTATTTTCTTCCATGGGCTTTCATGATGAGTTACATGGGTGAGTTCCATGGATACGTTGATGGCGAACACTTTACATCAGGGGTTTAAAATTCAGACATATTCTTATAAGAAAGTCAACTATTAATTATTAGCTATTAACTATTTGAAACCATGGGTTCAAAATTTAGTAATCTTAAAAAGGTTACTTTTGAATTCATAAACATTCTCTCATATAAGAGAGAGGTGTAAAAATACAATTCTATCGCTGAAGAGCTCAAAATTCGTAATAATAAAGCTAATGTTCTGATTTAGAAATCAATGTTGCTAAGTTGTAAACTTACAACGATTTAAAAACTCAATTCATTAGCTGTACGCATTAGCACTTTTAGAAAAAATAAGTTTTTTAGTTTCGAAATCTCTTTAGTTTCCGATATAGAGTTTTAATTTTCAGTGCACTTTTCATATTGCATTTTCGTTATGGAGAATGAAGTGAAGAACGCTACGGAAACACGCCAAAAATGACACTAGAGAGTATGCTGAAAATGGCAATGACTTATAATTTATACTAATTCTAGAAATATTTTGTTCAAAAATATTCAGCGCCCAATAAATCTTTTTCCTGCATTCTTGTAGTTCAGAAACAAAGCGTTTATTTTGTCTTGCGCCTCAAATTCTCTTCAGAAAATGTAGTAAAAATTCTTACCACGTCAAAAAGATTTTTCTATCACAGGAGGGAGTATAAGAAAACAAAGAGAAAGAAGGTAAGTAAAACAGAGAAATAGAAGGAAACAGTGCCGATGGTGGTGAATATGTAGAGCACACGCAAAAGTATATTTGTTACGACATTTGAAAAGGGTTTTTTTTATTTGGACATTTTTATTCCTTTTTTCATATTCCTCTTTCCCCTTTGCACATTTCCAATCAAATATCTGCCGTCATCAAACACATTGCCCAGTTTATTCCCCGCAAAAGCAGCAACAACATTGAAATGTTTTGAACGGAGGGAAGAAGTTTTAATTTGACTCTGACTTCTGCGGGCGGGTTAATTGATTGACAGGGTAGAAGTTGTTTTATGCTTGTTGTCTGATTTAAACAAGAAGAAGGAAAACGGTCATTTCCAAACAAGTCACTTTCCGGAACGACTTACAAAACACCCACAGGAAGTGTCATTTCTTCACCGAATATCGTCGCCACGACTGTACACTTCAATAGTTCCCTGGAATTGACAAGCGCGTACACAAGGATTTACACGCATATATGATATATATATATATATATATATATATATATATATATATATATATATATATATATATATATATATATATATATATATATATATATATATATATATATATATATATATATATATATATATATATATATATATATATATATATATATATATATATATATATATATATATATATATATATATATATATATATATATATATATATATATATATATATATATATATATATAAATATATATATATATATATATATATATATATATATATATATATATATATATATATATATATATATATATATATATATATATATATATATATATATATATATATATATATATATATATATATATATATATATATATATATATATATATATATATATATATATATATATATATATATATATATATATATATATATATATATATATATATATATATATATATATATATATATATATATATATATATATATATATATATATATATATATATATATATATATATATATATATATATATATATATATATATATATATATATATATATATATATATATATATATTATATATATATATATATATATATATATATATATATATATATATATATATATATATATATATATATATATATATATATATATATATATATATATATATATATATATATATATATATATATATATATATATATATATATATATATATATATATATATATATATATATATATATATATATATATATATATATATATATATATATATATATATATATATATATACATATATACATATATATATATATATATATATATATATATATATATATATATATATATATATATATATATATATATATATATATATATATATATATATATATATATATATATATATATATATATATATATATATATATATATATATATATATATATATATATATATATATATATATATATATATATATATATATATATATATATATATATATATATATATATATATATATATATATATATATATATATATATATATATATATATATATATATATATATATATATATATATATATATATATATATATATATATATATATATATATATATATATATATATATATATATATATATATATATATATATATATATATATATATATATATATATATATATATATATAATATATATATATATATATATATATATATATATATATATATATATATATATATATATATATATATATATATATATATATATATATATATATATATATATATATATATATAATATATATATATATATATATATATATATATATATATATATATATATATAATATATATATATATATATATATATATATATATATATATATATATATATATATATATATATATATATATATATATATATATATATATATATATATATATATATATATATATATATATATATATATATATATATATATATATATATATATATATATATATATATATATATATATATATATATATATATATATATATATATATATATATATATATATATATATATATATATATATATATAT